>BMAO01026345.1:0-19558 GCA_019973975.1 Trichonephila clavata | reverse complement strand
ATAACATCTGGTCGTAAGTTTTTATTTTTGTACCATTTGCTGCAGGGTTTAAGTTTGTCCAATTTTTTTTTTCTTTCTGCATTAGCAGGTGATGGTGGCTTGGAGGCTGGAAGGCTTAGATGCTGATCGGGTTTGAAGATGGTCCCTAAGACACATGCAATTTGTGTATTCCCCTTGTAACTTGTTGACAGGATGTTGTCGCATTCCTTAGTTGGGGGGGGGGTCACAACGGCCGGTCAGCAAAGTTGAATGGACTCATAATTTGGAAGAGTCGTCGCGAAATTTGTAACTCTGCGCTTGGTTCCTGACCAATGGCTAGGCGGGACCAAAGGGCGTGCGGATGAAAAAGGGGGTAATTTGCCCCCACTTAAAAGGAGGAACCGGGACATTTCTCGGCAGATTTACAGAGATTTAGAGAGAGATTTTACAGATTAGCAGAAGACAGATTACCATGATTTCAGATTAAGAGAGTTAAATTTAGGCCGTCCAAGTACCACCCAGCTCCATGCCTCCGTTTCAGATAAGTGGAATGTTGTAGTATTCTTATTCTTAAAATTTAATAGTGTATTTATTTTAACCTAGTAATGTTTTAAAAGTAATAAACGAATTTGATCTAATTAAATCTGAATTATTCATTTAATCTCATTGTTTTTTAATTGAGTTTTAAAGTACTAACCACTAATATGATGCAGACATAAGTTAAATTAATCGAACCTGCGTAAGTCATAATATGTTAAATTAATGAAGTAATTGTAGCGCTGCATCATCTGGTGCCAAGTGACCAGGATTCGAGGAAATTTTTTTCCCCTCTTTCGTTCACGCGTGAAATTTTTAGATGAATTTGGGCAATCGCTAATGTGTTGTGTTCGAATGTATAATAAATTTAAGATTGTTGTAATGTTGAATACATTGGCGTTAACTTTAAAGCAAATTATTTTTCCTCGCAAGTTTAATTTTTATTTTCCTCGGTAGATGAAAGGTTGCAAAATTTTTTTTTTCGATCCCATATTGTTCTAATGTATTTAGGCACTGGTATATTGGATGGAGATGGATCCTTCTCTTTGTAAGAATGTTAACATAATTTTTTTTAACTTCATTCTGTCGATAATTTTATCTTAATTGCAACTCGCCGGTTTTAGATAAAATTCGCATAATGCCTCGTTCTCGTCAGGCCGATCCTGTTCAATTGCATACTACTTCCGATCGGTTTAATTTAATTGAGTTGATCCCACAATTTGCGGGCAGTGAGGGTTCGAGTGTTAGAAAATTTTTAAATAAAATTAACGAAGTTGCGAAGTTAGGCAATTGGGCAGATAATGAGAAAACTGCAATTTTGAAACTCAAACTTTCAGGTGTAGCGGAAGAATTTTTTTTTGCTGACCCCAGCAATAATGATATTTACGACTTCGAACAATTGTCTCAAATTCTCCTTAAGAGATTCGAATGCACGGTTCCATTGTCCACAAAACTTCAACTGTTCTCCGTTTGTCAGCAGGGAATTTCTGAGACTGTGCAGGAATTCGCATCCAGAATCAAAAAATTGGGAAATCAGGTTTTCGAGTCGCATAACGTTGTGGCATCATTGGCAGTCCGACAGGCGAACGATCAACTTTTACAATCTAGATTCATTAGTGGGCTGAAGAATGATATTAGAAGATTCGTATTGGCAAGGGACCCCACGACATTCGAACAGTCCATTTCGGCCGCATTGTTAGAGGAGCAGCATCAGAGACTTAATGAAATAGCGACAAACGATCGCGCGGGATCGGGAGAGAATAACAGAGAATCAGCGATTGTTTCAGCTCTTGCGGAACGCGTACAGGAATTAAATATAAGAGTGGGTAAACTACAACAAACCAAGGACTCCGTAAATGCCTATCACTCTGATTCATCGAGAAATTTCCCTCGCAGAAACCCCGTTTCATTTCGATGTTATTATTGTCAACGGATAGGTCATAAGCAAAACGAGTGCCGAAAACGGATGAGAGATGAAAGCCTCACAGAGAATACACTTGGGTTTCCGGGAAATTCGCTAGGTCGAAGCGGTTCTTCACAGAGACAGAGATACAATGTTTATGAATCACCGCCCTCGGGAGGTTTTCGGGGTGGTTTTCAACCACATTTTCAGGGTCAAAGGAACGCAGGGAATTTAAACTTTCGAGGAGGGAGACGTCATTAGAACACGGGCAATTGGGCGCTCTCTCTCCAAATTGTAATGTTAACTTACCGATTGTCGAGGCAAGCTCTGGGGCCATAAGTTCAATATTTTAATTGATTCTGGAGCTTCTGTTTCACTGTTGTCAAATTCTCTTTTCGACAAAATAAAGAATAAATATATGAAACCGTTGGAAGTTCTAGTAAAAATCAAGGCAGTAAATAACGGGGAAGTGGAAATAGTGGGTTGTTATAAGATACATTTAGCTTTAGGGAAATTTCATTGTGAGCAAATTTTTTTTGTCACTAAGCAGGAATTAAATATTGGTTACACAGCGATCTTGGGCTTCGATTTTATTAAACTTAGGCACGCGATGTTAGATACGAAATTTAATTGTTTGAGAATAGCTGAGAATTCCATTCCATTTGTTAATTGTGAAATTTCGTTGCAAAATGACACTGTGTGTGATATATTTGGAATTTTGGAAAATAAAACTATTATTGGTCCAAAGCAGGTTAAAAATGTTCGTTTTAAGGTACCAGTTTTGCCTCATTCTAGTGTAGTTGCGACTATTGTTGGTGCTGCTAAATTAAAAAATAAGGGTATACATATAAATTCACCGCATGTCACTTTTGATTCTCAACTTAACACAACCGAGTTACAAATTACGAATAATTCCGAACACATAATAACTTTAAATAAAAACATGAAAATCTGCACTGTTAATAGTTATGAAGAATTTTCGGTCGATTTACCAATATCACAAGATACCTTACCCGAATTATCTGAAAAAGACTTTAACTTCTCTGGATTAGATCCTAGAACAAAGAATAAATTAATGCAACTTTTAATAAAACACAAAGATGCTTTCGCTCGATCAACCGCTGAATTATCCGCCGCTAATACAGAACATCATAGAATATTATTGCAGCATAATTACCCAATTAGATGTCCGATTTATAAAATCCCATTTAATCTTCGAAATGAATTTAGGAAACAAATATCTGATTTAGAGAGTGCGGGCATTGTGTCAAAATCTAGATCTCAGTATAACACACCTGCTTTATTTGTCAGACAGAGAGATAAATGGCGTTTAGTTCTAGATTTTAGGAAGCTGAATGAAATTACGTTGACTCAGGATTTTGCTATACCTACTTTGGACGACATTCTTCATGAGATTTCGGGGTCAAATTATTTTTCCGCTTTAGACATGAAGTCCGCATTTAATCAAATACCACTTCATTATAGAGATAGACATAAAACGGCTTTTTCTACACCTGACGGTGATAAATACGAATTTAATAGACTTTGTTTTGGTCTTAAAAATTCCCCTAAAGCTTTTCAATCCATAGCGCAGGAAATATTAGGAGATTTACTTCACAACGGCGCTCTAGTTTACATAGATGATATAATTTTGTTTTCAAAAACCATCCAAGAACATTTCGAACTGATTAATAAAGTGTTAGAGCGTTTCGAAAATGCTAATCTTAAATTCAATCCAGCTAAGTGCCAGTTTTTAACTAAGAAATGTAAATTTTTGGGGTTTGTTGTCACACCGGAGGGTATACTCATTGATAAGGATAAGACGATCACAATTAATCAGTTTCCTGTTCCGATAGATCAGAAACAAATAAAATCTTTTTTAGGATGCTGTAATTTTTATAGAAGGTACATTAAAAATTTTGCCAAACGTACACTGCCTTTAACAAATCTTTTGCGAAAAGATACTCCTTTCGAATGGACTTCAGAAGCTCAGGCTTCATTCGATGATATTAAGAACGCTATTCTAAATCCACCTGTCTTGGCTCTACCTGATCTTGCCGCAGAATTGCAAGTCACGACTGATGCTTCTTCCTCGGGTATCGGGGCTGTTTTAGAACAGAGGTATCCTAATTCAGAAGTTAAACCTTTATATTTTTTTTCAAAAAAGTTGAATCCTTCGCAATCTAAATACAACGCCACGGTCCTTGAATTTTTCGCAATTTACACAGCTCTAAATTTTTTTAGGCCTTTTCTTTTGGGGAGGAAGTTCAAAGTTTTTACGGATCACAAGCCTTTAGTAGGGTTCTTATCTAATAAAAATCCCTCTTCTAAAATTCTACGTTGGAAATTGTCACTTGAAGAATTTAATTATGAAATTCATTACGTAAAAGGATCTTTGAATACCGTCGCCGATCATTTATCTCGTTATGTCAACATTATTACTTTGGCTTTACCTGATTCTGGTGATCTAATACAAATGCAGAAAAACGACGAATCGTTAAAAGACATCCTACATAAAATTAATAATAAAGAATTTAGCCCACGAATTAGCAGTTATTTTATTAATGAGGAGGGAGTGCTATGTCATTTTTCTAAGCGCCCAAATAAGTCACCCAGAACTGCCATGAGAAAACAAGTTTGTGTTCCTCATTGTCTTAAAGCGAAAGTTTTGGAATCAATTCATTCGGAATATGGAGGGCATCTTAAATTTTTCAAGACTTATCAGAGACTTAGCGAAAAATTTTTTTGGCCTAATATGTACAAGGATGCTAAAAATTTTGTTCGTTCTTGCATCATTTGTTTAACTCGAAAAAACGCTTTCAATATTCCACTGGCCCCACACCAGCCAATGGAACAGAGCCATTTGCCAGGTGAAACTTGTCATATGGATATTTTTGGTCCTTTAAAAACCACGCCTAGCGGGAATAGTTATGTCCTTTCCATGATAGATGCATTCACCAAATACATTCATATCGTCCCACTTCCTGATCTTAAGTCCAGCACCATATCTAAAGCTTTCTTTGATAATTATATTGTACACAGGGGCTGCCCTCATAAGTTGGTTGTCGATAACGCCACTTATTTTAAAAGTTCTGAGTTCCTGGAATTTTGTAGAGTCATGGGTATCCAGAAACGACATATTTCAACTTATTCAGCTCACGTAAATGGAAGAGTAGAGAAGCCAAATCAATCGCTGGCTAACATCCTTGCAGCAATCACTCATGACACAAACGACTGGGATGAACAACTCCCTCACACTATGTTAGCTTTAAATTCAGCCATTCACGAGGCCACTTTCACTTCGCCCTTCTTTTTAGAACACGGCAGAGACATTCGTCTGTCGTACACATATCAAAAGAGCTCTGATACATCACAAAATACGTATGAATACGTCGAAAGACTTTTACCTTCATTAGAGAATATTTTTCAGAAAGTCCTAGATAATTTAAAAAATCAAGAAGCATCGCACATCGCTCTTAGCACAAAGAATACAAAGTCGCATCATTACGATTATCAAATTGGTTCTTTATGTTTTATCAGGACACCTAACCTTAAATCTAAATTGTCTCCAAAACTCAGACCCAAGTTCGAAGGTCCCTATAGAGTTGTAGAACGGTTTTCCAAAGTGAATTACAGAGTTCAGCATGTCGAGCATCTGAGAAAGAAATTTAACACGCATGTCAACCGAATGATTCCTTTTATAAAAAGATTTAAATATTTGCATTTGAACAATTTGGATGAAAATATAACAGTAGATACAGAGGTAAAAAATGTTTGTGAGGAACAGAGATATAATTTAAGGAATCGTGTGAATTCGAATATTTAGATTAAACTTATTACAGTGTTTCAAAATAAATAAATTAAATTCATACATAAAATTTTAATGTTTACTTTGTTCATATTATTGTCGACATTTTGTTATCGGAGAAGGGTCCATGCTTATCTTAAAATACTTCAAAGATTGTTGTCGGGTAGATTGTAGGAATTCATTTTGTATCAATGAGAATTAATTGTATTTTATTATGTTGGTACTTGTATAAATATCAATATTATATACATTGATGTTTTTTTTTAAATTTGTTTTTGTCACTCATATGCTTTTGCATGTATGTTATTTCAAAATATATACTGTGGACACAAGGTACATGTCTACAATAAGTCAGGAAATATAGAGAAAGGTCTCTTGTATAACTCATAAAGTCAGTGAATTACTATTTTAGCTATGTGTGTAGTCCCATACATGCTCCATGTGTTTTATTAGTATGCTCATTCTACGTATTTTGTTATTGTGTTTCATTTATACATTATCTCTTGTGAATTTCATTGTTGCTTAGAAGTATTAAATTTTGAGTTATTAAACGTTGGTTTTATCATGTTATTATAATCAAATATATGTTATTCTTGTTTCTTGCAACCTACTTATTGAATACTTATTGTGGATGCATTATCATTTATGTTTATTTTTGAACTTTTATTGTTTTCGCCAGTACCTTATGATAGTGTAGAAGAAAGTAGCTATTTTGCCATTATTATTCTTAATTACAATTGTGTTTTATGAATTTTGATAATATTCGAGATGGTTGTTTGTTTTATTCTGTGTTGGCCATCGCACTAGTAAAATTTTATTCACACTAAAGGAATTTCTATGATATGTTTAAAGTATAGTTACTAGTATTGTGTTCTTGTACTCTCGTTTTAGAATGTTTTTGAGTAGTTGAGTTTCAATTGTCCATAAATTAGGTATTCAGTTTTTTTTTCTTTCGGTTTTGTCGATTTATGAATTTTTCTCTCTCCCTCCATGATGTACCACTCGGTATAAGTGTTGATTGATTAAGTGAAGTTAGTTTTGATTTCGTGTTATTGGTTCATTATAATTTTTTTTATGAAAATTCTTGGTCATATTATTTAGTATTGAGGTAGATAAGTCTTGTGTTCATTCTGTACTTATGAAATTGTTTTGAATACTTAGTGGGTTAGAGCATGAATTTTTTTTATAAGTTGAATTTCATTATGTGAAGAGTGTTGATTACAATTGAGTTAAGATTGTTCGTGATATATTTGAATACTGATGCGAATTATTTCCGGAAGTTATGTTTATCGAATTGTTAAAGAGGTACAGGAAACTGTTGTCATTATGGTTGTATTAGAATCTAGCGGGTTATGTGAATTATTACGGAAGTTATGTTTAACGAAGTGTTGAAGAAGAGATACAGAGAATTGTTTTATGAGTTTGTGAATTAATATGATTATTCAGGTATTAGTTAAGTGATTTAGTAGAAATGATTGAGAATTAGAGTTTCAGTTGTCGAGTTAGTTCTGTTTTTGAGAGATAGTTATCTGTTTGTAGCGTTAGTTAATTGTTAGCGGATCGTATTGGTTATAAGGTTTATGGCTATGTTGTTTGAGAGTCAGTATTCGAGTTGCCGATAGTCGATTTTGGTGAATTAGTTATAGTAATGGGAATTAATATTTTTATTGTTGAACAAATTTTTTTTTGTGTCTGGTGTTGATGACATGCGAATCGCTCTGTTCAGTGTACATTTATAGCACTCAAGGATTAGAGTGAAGTGTTTCGTTTTTTTTTTTCTCGCCTTCTATTTTTTTTATATATAGACTTAAAATCCATTTTTATTAATAGCCACAATTTTAATAATCTCGTCTACTTTTAGTATTAAATTTTTTTTGTTTCTTAACCTTGGGTTGCATCCTGATCACATGCATATTCATCGTTTTGTAATAAGGAAAATGCACGCCTAAGTTATACTATTCGTACGCAATTCTCATGGTGAATTTGTCATTCCTTTATGCTATTGATTTTGTTGTACGTTGTATTTCAAATGCATGCTTAATTTAATTAGTACTCAAGGCTCAGGGTGAATTTATGATTCCTTATGCTCATTGACTTTGATGTACGTTGCAATTTCTTATGTAATCATGCCATATTGTTATCATGTCGAATTTCGATGTTAGGTGATGCAATGTTGTGATGATTTTCTGTTTTTTTGCATTATACTCATAAATAATAATAATAACTTATCTAAACTTGTTCTCACAAATTGTTACAATCTCACACTGGAAAATAATTTTTTTTAAATCCCTTAAAATGGTGGATAATTTTTTGTGTACATTATTAGCTAATAATTTTCTTCATCATGTCGTTCTGCGATGATCAGTGAGAAGGAGGAGTTGGCATAATTATACAAAATATCTGTTTAACTTTCATGCCAGACATCGGAAATGTTGTTTTTACCCATTTTACTATGCATACATGTCGCGCCAAAATCTGTGTCACAGTCAAAAAATTTTTTTAAGTATTTACTTCTTGTATCTTTATATATATATCACTTGTTTTATTTATATTACATATTAATCACTGCTGTGTTATGTACACAATTATACTGTTACAATGTTTTCGTGAGTGCAATTCTTTTGTGTAAATTATGCGGTAGCCCAGATCTCATCTCAAAATTCGAATTTTATGAATTTTTTTTTCTTTACAAGTCGTTCTATTGTACTACATTTGTTTGGCAGAAACGGAGGCAGGGGATGGTCGGTGTGGTATTCAAACGAAAGTCCCTGCCGGTCAAGAAGTTAGTGGGGAGGGAGAAAGTGAAATGGAAAATAATGAGTTCACGTGTTGTGTGTGTAGAACATTTCCGCACTTATTATAATCTCTTTTGGGAGTATTTTTTTCATTAAGGTCGAGCTGGGATGCAACTCACGGACCACAGGAAAGGAAAATTTTCCCCTTCGCCATGGCGTCAGGATGACAGGCCAGCCACATTCATCAGGTTCGGGAGCTGTCACGATTTACGACCTCCAACACGAGGGAGCAGAGGAGACAAACGTTTAAAGGTTCCTACAATGCCGCGAAGTCAATAAGAGAATTCAACAATATGCTACCCATTACGGCGGCTACATTCTTCCAGCGTGGTGTCTTTCACCCCTCTTCAATTCGTCAAACGACAGGACATAATTGTCGTTATTTCTTCACCTTCACAACAGAAAGGGGGACTTCCGCCTTTTCCTACTGCACTTGGCACTAAAAGGCTCAATCGTCGGGATCAAGGATTCCCCCTCCAGTTTTTTTTCCCCTCTCCTGCAGTTGTTTTTCCAAGATTTCATCGTGTCAAGAAGATCCATTTCCGGCTCGCTGTTGGACTATTACTATTGTCATTTAATCACTCCCATTTCAGTTTTGTATGTCTACTGCAAAATATGTGTTAATTTTTTTCTCTCTTTCCAGGTGTTTGTGAGTCTGAAAGGGGGGAGGAGTGATGGGTGGCTTGGAGGCTGGAAGGCTTAGATGCTGATCGGGTTTGAAGATGGTCCCTAAGACACATGCAATTTGTGTATTCCCCTTGTTCTTGTTGACAGGATGTTGTCGCATTCCTTAGTTGGGGGGGGGGTCACAACGGCCGGTCAGCAAAGTTGAATGGACTCATAATTTGGAAGAGTCGTCGCGAAATTTGTAACTCTGCGCTTGGTTCCTGACCAATGGCTAGGCGGGACCAAAGGGCGTGCGGATGAAAAAGGGGGTAATTTGCCCCCACTTAAAAGGAGGAACCGGGACATTTCTCGGCAGATTTACAGAGATTTAGAGAGAGATTTTACAGATTAGCAGAAGACAGATTACCATGATTTCAGATTAAGAGAGTTAAATTTAGGCCGTCCAAGTACCACCCAGCTCCATGCCTCCGTTTCAGATAAGTGGAATGTTGTAGTATTCTTATTCTTAGAATTTAATAGTGTATTTATTTTAACCTAGTAATGTTTTAAAAGCAATAAACGAATTTGATCTAATTAAATCTGAATTATTCATTTAATCTCATTGTTTTTTAATTGAGTTTTAAAGTACTAACCACTAATATGATGCAGACATAAGTTAAATTAATCGAACCTGCGTAAGTCATAATATGTTAAATTAATGAAGTAATTGTAGCGCTGCATCACAGGAGAGAGAACAGAAATCTCAGCATCGGAATCTATGCGAAACAGTGTTTCTGATTCTTTATCAGAAATTAACTTTTTATAATAGCAAATCGTACTGTATTCGAAAAATCGCGTCTTCCTTGTTCTCTTGAATGAGATCTTGACATCTGATGTTGGCGAGGCTTAATTGGCGATTCAACTTTTGAGTCTTGTCAGAAAAGTTCAGAAGTCTGCAATTTTTCTTAAGTGAGATTATTCGAAGCATTTTTGATCGAATCGATTCATTATACGTCGGAGGATTTAATTTCCATATTTTAACGGCAATAGCCGGGAGTTTTTTATATTGTCATCATACATGGACAAAATGTTTCGCATATTAAACGGTAGACATTTCAGCCGCAAAGTTTTCAAAAATTGTTCACTTACTTTCTCGTCCGAAAGAATACGCAAAGCAGTTGAGAAGAATTTATATCGCCCAGTTCTAGAGCTGTAGAAAGTTTTCAAATTTACTGAGTGTCTCTATCTGCGAAAACAGATATCGGACGATTTTTGATCGTATCATATTTATCATTAGCTGGTGGATTTATAACAATACCCGACATTTGTGGGAAATGATTTCTACTTCAATCGTACTTATAACAATGTTATATTTCCAGGGCCGGTCCGTGACCTCCGGGGGCCCTGGGCTTGCGATATCTGGGGGCCCCCTAAATAATTACAAATTTTGCCTTTTTCCTAAAAAATTATTGTGCGGAAAAATTTAAAATATGCGAAACTTAAAGTTTTTTTCCCAAACAATATAAATACGTTATAAGCAATAACACATAATTTACAAAAAAAAAACAACTTTTCTACACTTTTATGCTGAATATTCTTTTATTTGCTCATCGCATTTTAAGTCTTTGGTGAGATCAATATTAATAGAAAGAAGTGATTAATAATTAAGCCTAGTATTTGTCATTGTTGTCCTATATTTATTTTCTATGTAGGGCATTTTATAGAACGCACGCTCCGCTTCACAACTAGTATTAGGGATCGTTAGAAAATCTTTAAAATGGTATACAAATTTGGAAAAACCTGAACTAGTTTCTTTTCAAAAATTAAATTGAGTATATCACTACAAGTATAGGACTCTAGCTCAGTGTTTAAGATAAGTTTTTAATTCAACGCCTTCATTTACTAAATGTTGGTCTATATCATCTGAATAGTAATCAGTAATAGCGTGTACACTCTCCAGGTCGATGTTTTCCTTACTTTGATCTTGCAAATCCACCAAAAATTTTAATTTCTTACTATATATTCTGCATATATATACTTGACTTCTATTTAAATCAAGGATTACCTTATTTAACGCTACGATAATCGCGTTATACTTTTAAATTTTTCTGTCTCATACACAGCTTTTTCTGTGAATTTATCTGCAAATTTTGAAATAACCTGTTTCTAGTTCACATCGCTATATTCTGTTTCTACATTAGGACTTAATTTTTTGGCTGCGTCTTGATACTCCTTTGATTTTTCATCCGATTCACATCTGGTACATTGCTTATAAACATTTTTAATGACATAATGAACTTATTCCTTTCACAGATGTCCAAACCCCAAGAATCTGTTATTTTTTGTTAACTGAATTAAATCTTTCTAAAATTTCTTCCCAAAGTATAATTAAAATGGCAGTTTCGAGTTTTGTTATTTTATTAAATAAATTTGCTGCCACTTTTTTTAAATTTTTTTTTATCAAAACGTAGTTTTTTCGAAGTAGTTTTCAAAATTGTAGTATTTTTTTTAAAAAAAAAAACATTGTTTGGCGCAGCTTAGCCTAACTCGGTTCTTGTGCCATTAAATCAAATCAAGCCTCTTTTTGAAAATCAATTTTCTCATTTTCATTGTCACTAAATGTCTTAAGAATATTCATGATATTACAATATTTATCTCTTGAGGCTTCACAAAGATCCTAATGACAAGACAATCTGGTCTCACTTAACCTTTTTAAGGTAAATTTCACAGTTTAAGTTCACGATTTAGAAGTTTCTACACTGCGAGAAACGATTTTCAAAACTGAGAGCAAACAGCTCACTTTTGAGTACTTCACATTCCCAAAATAGCTCCGATGCACGCTTACTCAGATTTGAGAATCGCATAATCTCATATTGAGACACAAGTACATTCTCATTTTTGAACCTGTTACGGGATCAAATTTTTGAGAATGAAAGATCGATATGAGTATATAATGCACTCGTATTTGAATCTGTTAATGTATCAAATATGAGTTTAAAACAATAAAATGAGTATGTATAGCATTTATTTTCGGTACTGTTGTATCTAATAGGAATTTTTAACAGAAAAATATTTATTAACCCAAATCTTAAGGGATTTAAAAATGTGATACCCGAGTTGTAAATTTTCACTTTCTACATCTTACGTATTATTTTATTTTCATTTCATGAAATTTTTACACTTAACTTCGAAATCAAAATTCATTTTACATTTATTGTGTGTAACAAAAAGGTACTCGCATATTATCGCGAAAGTGCCTAAGTTAAAGATAACTCGCCAAATTTTGGCAGTAACGATTTCGCATGTGTCCTACGCGCTGAATTAGCAACCATGTACTTCGTTTTATATAATGTCGCCAATACGGTGGCGACAATACGCAAGTATCAACAAAAATATTACTTTTCGAAAAAAAAAATGCAACTATTATTTGATCACAAACTGCATGTCTTTGAACTTATACCGCAAATATAAATCTTTGAAAACTGCAAAAATAAATTCGATGTTATCGTTTAACAAATGTGTATGCATTTTGAACTAGTTCCAGAAGCAATTTGATTCATTATTTATATTTGTTTCTCTAGAAGCATTATATTGTTTCCTTAAAATCATATACAAGCAGAAAATTAACTTTTATTTAAAAAATTCAGCCCTTCAATAATAAGTTATTAGAAATATCTAGGAAACATTATGATAAATAACAGATTTTTCTAAGTAAAAATTTCAAAACAATGCCAGAAAGAAATAGCTTTTTTTACGTATTATGTAACCTGAAGAAAAAAACCTTTTGACTAAAGTAACACTCATTAGGCCCAGGTGTGTAAGTACTCTTTATATCAATTGTTTTGTTTAAATAGAAACCTATCCACATGGAAATAAAGAAATTGTATTGCTATATTACAAACTAAGCTCGTTTTTTGTTAAAGCAACTGATTTTACACTCTCCTATCACCAAAGGAAACAAATATTATAGTTTTTAAGTTAATGGTTTTTTAAAATTAAAATACTTAAAAATTTTAGTCCTTAGAAGAATGTAAAAACAACTCTAACAGTACATTTTTGCATTAACAAAACATTTAGTTTTTAACCTAATGGAAAGAGCTTTTAGAGAAGTTTTCAGCACCCATTCAGAAGAAAAAATAACATCATAAGGACCAATAGAATCATAATTTAGCAATTTTACTTGGTGTACAGAATTTTATTTTCAATACCTTTTTTCAATTATTCACTGTTAACAAAAAAAAAATAAAACAAACCAAAATCATATTGTTGAAATATTTATTCTGGAAATTGTACACATACATATATACATTACAAAAATTAACAAGAATATAAGTGAAATTTTTGAAACATGTTTTCTTCAATAACTTATTTTTTTATATATATTGATTTTTTTTATAAACAGTATCTAATCTATATTATAGTCAACTCCATCCTTATTTGTACAGAACAGCTGTTTAATATAACATACATTGAATTATCATTTTAAATATAGGTTCTAGTGTATAAAAGTACATAAATAAAAATTAAAAAAAGCTGTTTTATCAAATCATGTCTTTGAGTTATGAAATGTGAGTGAAAATGCCTTTCAAACAGTGTTGTTTCAAATAAATTACATGTTAGGATATGTGAGTCATCTAAATTATTTACTGAAGAATTTATAAATAGCTGGTTCTGAGAGGAATTTTGAAATTTTCCTCATTAAGTAAAATTTTTACAAATGTTGTTCATAATTATATAGTTTTCTAAATGGCTATCTACAAAATTTAGCATAACACATGTAGTGTTATGCTACGCCCATATGAGTATTTAGAACATGACGATAAAGTCTACAATGTGAAACCAATGGTCTTTGGCAGAAAGTGCAAAATGTGTGAAATTCATAGATTAATTTTTATCCACAAAAACATATACATATAAAAAAAGAGAAAAATTCTGAACTATGTGCAAAATTTAAAATAAATTATGAGTGGAAATATTAAAAATGAAGATTAATGCTAACAAGCAGAAATGAAATTAATGCAAATTAAAAATAAAGCATTCATAATTTAGAAACAAGATAAAAGGTTTAAAAAATACAATTTTATAAATATTACACATGAAGGACAAAACAACAGTTCAAAAAATATCACACATTGGAACAATATATATATATATATACAGGAACTAATTTGTTATCAGTACACTACACATTAAATATCTTTTAGAAGTGGTTTTGAAATCGCTGCAACTAAAATTTTGCCATCCGATAGTTTTCAATCAATGATGACAGTCTCCCACTACGAACTCAAAATGAAAATAATTTAAAAGAATGGCTTATTCCTGGCAAAAAAGGAATTACATTAAAAAGCAAAAATGTAAGTAATTTTTTATAGAAAACAAATTAGAAAAATATGAGTGCCAGGATTTAAAGAAATAGAACACAAGGTATTTAGAAATGCCAAGAAAAGAAGCAGAAAGAAATAAAGAAATTGAAACCGGAAAAATAATAACTGCGTATAAAAGTGTGGGGTGCTCAATATTGTTATAATTTCTTACTAGTTCTATTCCAAAATGCAGAGTTAGTGTAAAAATGTAGTACAAAGGCCCCCACGCTTTTACCACAATGACATTAATTCTCTCGTTAATCATTTTATTCTTATATTGAGATTTTAGTTCGATAAAAGCGTGTTTTTTAAAACTATATTTTAAATTTTTGGGTCTTCATGTGTGTCAGACTACTGATTTCAGCACTTAGGTATTATCACAACAAATGCCACACAAATCTAATAATAACTTGCCTAGTTGGCAACCCCCATTGGTACTTGTGTCTTATTGCAACCTATTGGTGACATTATATGAAATTAAGCCCTTGGTTGCCAATTCAGCATGTACCACACATAGGAAATCAGGGTGGCCAACTCAGCGAGTTATTTAGAATTGGCGATAATATGCAAGTATCCTCCAACTTCCTGTGAGTTGTATGTGCTGAATTGGCAAACAGGTGTTTCATTTCATATATGTCGCCAGTTGGTTGCGATAATACATAAGTACCAAGATTTCTTATGTTTTTCCCACTTGTGTACAACATACCTGCAAATAGGAGTTTTTGTACCCAAGCCGTATTAATTTTTGGTACTTACATATTATTGCAACCATATTGTCGAAATTATATGTAATAAACACATGGTTGTCAATCTGGCGCATACGACTCATGCAAAATCAGGGTCACCAACTTAACAAGTTATCTTGAACATTGTCATTGTTGTGGTAATATGCATTGTAAAATCTGGCGTATGATGTACACTTTTAACACAAAAAATAAGATTGAATTTTACGTGTGCATGTTACATGCCAGGTATAAAAATGAAAGCTTTAAAAAAACGTGAGCATAGGAAAAAAATTAGATTTCTACATAAATTGAAATGTTGTTCATTTAAAAGAAATGGCGTTCCTTATGAACTTAAAAGGTTGCACTTCTAGATGTATACTATTTTTTACTAAAGCTTAGAATAAATGACTTTCAAACTTTAAGAGCATGGCTCACATACATCTCAGGTTTCTTCATGAAAAAGGGGGTGCACATTATACAGCAAATAAACATAGAAATTAAAAATTGCTACTTGAAAGTATAAGTGCGTGTTATACGATGGTATGCATGATATGCCAGATTTTACGGTAAGAATATAATTTTTCTCTACCTTTCTTTAATGAGAAAAGTATAAAATATATTTATATTAGGTTAAATACAAAGAATCTGATATATATACTTCATTTATTTTCATCCAAATAAACAAAACACTATAGTCACAATAAAGGTATTCTTGAAATAGCCATTTTAAAGTTCAATATGAAAATAAAACTAAAATTATTCCATTGTTGCAAAGGAATACTTAAATTATTATTTGCCTATAAGCAAGTGCCCAAAAAATCAAACAATATGACTTATTATGAATCAAGTAAATTTCATTAAGATATGTGACTACCCAAAATTCGCAGTTTTGGTGAAAATTTTCAAAATTACTTTTGTTTTTATTTTATAGCCAATACATTTCAGATTCCATAAAACACTCTATTTTTGTTTCTACGATATCTAGAAGCAAATTTATAGCATAATTAGTAAACTGGAATTGGAGTTAACAAAACCAGATGCTGATCCCTACACAAAATATTTTTAAGATATTGAATTTAAATTTTTAGAACATGTTTTATTTAGTTGTATCTGTGTTATGAATCAAAATCTAATCTCTGTGTATATACAGTGGACCCAAAAAGTGTTCGTACACTTGCAATTTCATATAAGATTTATTGTTTCCGACTAATAAAAATTAATATTTTGGAATTGTAATTTTTTTATCTGCAACTTGTTCTTGGCGGAATGACATAATTATTTTTTTAAAAAATAGTATAACTATTATTTTTGAAAATTAATAATCAAAAAGCTACTGAAAAATTACGCCACTAAAGTCTTCGTACACTTAACAAAAATCTCAACATAGCTTTATATATATATATAAATATTGTGTATTTCTTTCTTAATTTAGAACTTAGTAGGATATCTTTTAGTGTCCACAACAACTTTTAAATGTCTTGTCTTAAATGTCTTTAAATTTAATCAGTTTTTTGTAATTTCTGCTTCGATTTACCTCCATGCTTCAGTGATTGTTTTTACTTCCCATTATGTGTTTATATGTCATGTTTTCTTTTTACTTTAAATCTAGTTCTTCCCAAATATGTTCTGCTGGGCTAAATAAATTGATTGAGGAGGTGTTTTCAAAATTTTGGGTACAGTTTTAGAGACACCAGCGGTGTACATTGAGAGCAGTTCGCCTGGCGTCATTATCCTGTTAAAAAATGAAGTCGTCTAAAATATCCAAATTTTGAGAGGATAATTTAAAATTTCTCTTTAAAATATTTAAATAGAGCTCATGATTCTAAATACCATAAAAAAATACCAAATTACCTAATCCTGAAGCCTATTTACACCCATCCTCCCCTGCAAGAACACCTCTGTGTTAAAGCATGGAGTTGGAGGAGCTCTTGTTCCACATAAATTCACGGGATTAAATGCCTCATTTTTTCCTTTAAAACTATTATATGCCCATCAGAACCAAAAATGTTGAATTTTCTGTCATCCCAATCACTTTCCTGACAATTTTGAATTTTCTGAAACTTAGTCACAAGAATCTAGTAGGATGAATGAACCATGGAAGTGGAAGTGTTCTTGTATGGGGGCGTAAATCAGCTACAGAATTAGGTAATTTTTGATGGTATTGAGAATCATGAGCTCTAGTTAAATATTTTAAAGAGAAATTTTAAATTGTCTGTCCAAAATTTAATATTGAATATGACTTCATTTTTTAACAGGATAATGATGCTCTCAATGTACACCGCTGGTGTTTTTATAACTGCCCAAAATTTTGTGAAAACACCTCCTCAATCAATTTATTTAGCCCAGCAGAGAATATTTGGGGAGAACTAGATTTAAAATAAAAAGAAAACATGACATAAACACATAATGGGAAGTAAAAACAATAATCACAGAAGCATGGAGGTAAATCGATGCAGAAATTACAAAAAACTGATTAAATCTATACCAAGATGTTTAAAAGTTGTTGTGGACACTAAAAGATATCCTTCTAAGTTCTAAATTAAGAAAGAAATACAATATTTAAAGCTATGTTGAGATTTTTGTTACGTGTACGAATACTTTTATGGCGTAATTTTTCAGTAGCTTTTTGATTATTAATTTTTAAAAATAATAGTTATACTATTTTTAAAAAAATAATTATGTCATTCCATTAAGAACAAGTTGCAGATATCATAAAAAAATTACAATTTCTATACATTAATTTTTATTAGTCGAAATCATTAAATTTATAGGAAACTGCAAGTGTACGAACACTTTTGGGGTTCACTGTATTTATGTACTTCATTTCATTTAAATGAAAAAAAATAATTTTTTTCAAAAATCCAGTTTTTGCATAAAATTTGCATGTTTAAAAAACTTTTAATTCCTAATACATATAAAGATGTTCCATTATTTATGTGCTGCATAAATATTATTTGAATACATTCATTAAAATTTTGTGTAAAAGATCCTCATTGCTATTTTTCATGAAAATTTTACTAAACTCGACAATTTTTATAATCTATAAAACTCTCCAGAAAACAGCAAAAGGGTTAAAAAATTAGTTAAACATGAAGCTAAAGAGTTTGAGCTATAAATATGGTGAGTTTAAGAAATGTACAACGAGTAGAACATTTTTCATATTGTATTTAAATCTTTAAAAGCATTGTCTGAGAAACTATGTTTTTTGGCTTCACGGTAAAGTTCACACAAATGGATTTCTTTATAAGATATTGAATTGAAATTTTCAGAAAATTTTTATTTGTATTATAGACTATAATCTCTATGTATGTATTTATGCATTTTATTGCACATACAATTTGTGAGAAAAAAAACATGTTTTTTTTAAAAAATTGACAAATTTCAAAAAATATTATAAATTTTATCGCTCTAGGCACAGATAATGTTGTTATTTTTGTGCAGTTTTAATATTATTTGAATATATTAATTAGAATTTTCAATACAAGGTTTACTGTAACTGCAATTTTTCACTAAAAATTCCCAATCTATCCAAAATAATTTAAAATTTTGTGGAATTGTATTTTAATTCCTGACTGAAGTGTAATATAGGGGGGGGGGGCTTTCGATTTGGCGATTTTTCTTTGGATTTTTATATAGATATTATGGTGAGATGAATTCATTCTGGCTTCGGGAAACCTATCGCTAAGTGAAGTAGCTTGGCGATCGATTTTGGTCACCAAAAAAATTTGACATCGCCAAGGCCCCCCTCCCCTATACTACACTTTAACCTTAATTCCTAGTTCTATGCACATCCTTTTTAAAGAAAAAAGTGTTTTTTTTAGTTGAAAATGTGTTTCAATAAAATGCTCCGAAGGTAGCCACATACTCTTAAATTTTTTTTTTTTTTTAAGTAATCCGCCAAAAAAGGTAATTTTTTCGCTAAATTCCTATAAAAAGCCTTATATTAAAAACAAGGCACATACTTTTGTAAAACAAAAAACTTTAATTCAAAAGTCAAGAAAAAGACTGTTTTGATTGAAGTCATAACAAAATCAAAACAATATAGTACTCACGTGTTCGTCCGCGGGTAGCGTGGTAGAAAGGAAAAATAGTTCGGAAGATTTATGAGAACTAAATTTGTTGTTGGACCCCTATCTTTAAAATATGTAGCCAGTATATTAAAAAAACTTCTTTAATCCTGAATATCTTTTTTAATTTGTTTGATAGTGTTAATTAACCATTTTTTGAAATTTTGAGTACATGTAATGTTTCATATTCGAAAAGGCACGCGTTCAAATCTGATATAAACAAACTCATTTCAGAATGAGTAAGTCCATGTGCTCAGTTTTGAGTATTTCTTTTTT
>BMAO01026344.1:0-101318 GCA_019973975.1 Trichonephila clavata | reverse complement strand
GTGACGTATTGCTTACATTTTGTGTTGTATCTTGGCGTGAAACATTCGATCAGCTGTTTTTTTTAACACGCTTTTGAAATGTTCAGTAAAATAATCGATAATAAGTAAATATTGATCTACATAACGGTCTGAGCACCTTTCCCAGCTGACAAATTGAATAAATAACCAATTAAAATTAACAAGGAATAGATACTTCTAACAAAAATCAAATGTCTATTTTCAGCTTTGACATCTTACACTATTAAAATTCGAAGGTAAATAAACGTATCTATCTATGTATGTGCGTCTATCTTCTCACGAACCGCACCACGCAGAAAGTCGCGGAAGGTACCAAAAGATCGGGAATTTTCCGGGGAAGCCGCATTGCCTATTTATATATTCCGATATTGTAATTAGTTAAAAAGATATTAATTAGAAACCTTAAAACGCCTAATTGTTTTACTCCTGTCGGTTGTTTACTTGGCGGAACTTCCCTTCTGTTTCGGCCGAGCGGTAATCTTACGTTTTCCACCATATTAAAATTGTCGTCGAAATTAGACAAAAAAATAATTACAGAATCGGAAAGATCATTTATTTCGCCACGACACGGTATAATTTTTTTTGTAAAATAACGATATTTTCTATTTTTTTCGAATTTTTTAAAATAGTGTTAAAACTGATGCGTTTTTATGAAAATTACTTCTAAATCGTTGGGTATGAATTACTTTTCGTGTTATTAAATCGATATTCTACACTAATTAACTTCAAGACTTTCTCTTTTAGATCCATTCATTTAAAAAATAAATTCCTAAAACTTTTTTTTTAAAGAATTTTTAAAAAGTAGTCTTAATTTTTACTTCACATTGAATAACTTCGTCATTTATGAAGATATAATCTCACAAAACCTTTTTTCCGTGTGTACAGTAATATTATCCGTAACATATACGAAGATTGAAAACATATCTTCAAAATTACGGATTTTAAAAAAAAAATTGTGATTTTCGTAGACTTATGTTTTTCTGAGAAATAAATTAAAAAGTAGTAATTTGTACATTTTTTATTTCAAAGTACGTTATTTTTGCAAATAGTTGGTGATGTTTGAGAGCATTAACGTAAAAATTATGCCCTTATAAGGAAGGTAATGTTTTTTTAAATAATTCAAAATACGCGATTTTACATTTAGCCAAACATTGGCGTCGAAAATTAGCTTTGCGCCAAAGACTTCTGGCATGTTTCGCCTTCGACCGCATCTAACTCAAGGGTTACACTAAAAAAATTCTGCCTTAAACAGGGGGAAATCAGTAACTTTGGCGAGTAAAAAAAAATGCGAGTGAAAGATTTATTTTATCGTCAATTCTTCTTTATATAATTTTCAAAATTAAATAACTATATATGTCAGATTAAGATGATAAAATGCATTCAATGCATTTCTGAGATTCATTTAAAATATTTATCAGTATCGAAATTTTTGTTCTCTTTCATAAAACTTATAGTTTACTTTAAAATAATGCCTAATGTATATTTCTTTTTTTGACATATAATTTCATAATAAAATCGAAGAATTTGCCCATTTCGAAATAATAAAATCGAAGAATTTGCCCATTTCGAAATTTTTTTTTTTTGAAATAGTCAGTTAAATAGGTATAAATTCCTTAGAAAAAAAAGCTATGTTCGTATTATATATTCTTTATTATTAATTGCTTTTTTTTAAAATATCAAAAATCAATAAATTTTTTGCAATACATTTAAATGTAATCTTCAATCGAAATCTTTCAATCGTTATGTGAATATCCTGTGGATCCCCTCAATTAAAAATTAAATTCAATTTGAACCTCCCATTCATTATTATTGCCTATTTTCACTTCTGCTGCAGGGCTGGGTAGCGTGGTTGGCTAGAGCGCCGCTTTCGCCCTACCGCTAAGTGTCTTAATTCTTATTTTCTAGGTTCAAATCTAGAGGATTCCATTTTGTTCATTTCTGCTTATTTTTCCCACCCCGTAAATTAATTCTCTCTTCTTCAATGATTGAATTCACTTTCTGCATCCCCACTGATCTGAAATTTACTTCATTTTCAGTGCTGCCATTATGTAAGCAAATGGTATGTCACAATTAATTGCTAAATGAGCAATTTTAATCAATTTTATTAGAAAATAATTAATTAGTTAGTTTTTTATAATATACTTTTTTTTCGCAGATACGTGTTTAAATAATTTAATTAACACAGAGTGGAATGAAAAACTATAAAATTAAAATTAAAAAAATTAAATGTTTTTATCAAATAGTATTATTTTTTTTGAATGTTTTTTTCAGTGAAATTTTTTAAAAATTAAAATGCATTCAAATGAATTTCTGATATTCATTTAAAATATTTATCAGTATCGAAATTTTTGTTCTCTTTCATAAAACTTATAGTTTACTTTAAAATAATGCGTAATTGCATGAAACTTTTTTTCCCCGTGTCGAATATTTCAAAAAATTCTCACAATTTTACTTCAAGAATTAAAATAGTAGTGAAATTTTGTAATTTGAAAAATTTATACTTTCTGTTCTTTTTTCAGCATACAACTATTTTTAAAAATGCTACAGTTTCGTTTCCGGGAAAAAACTATCTTTCTTTAAAGAATTTTATAGAAAAAAAAAACAACTTTTTTTTTACAAAACAATGCTGTTTTGCATATTTTATGATTTTTTCTCATATGAATCAATATCGTTGCGTTTATATAAAAATGATTTTTAAAACTTTCAGAATCAGTGATTTAAAAAATAAAAAGCCGAAAACTTTTTTGAACGAATTGTAATAAAACACTCAAAATACTTAAATCAATCATTTAATAATTTCTTCATTGAAAAAAAAAATTGCATGAAATTTTTTCCCGAGTGTCGATTTTGCTTAAAAATTACGGATTTTAAAGATTTTTTTGTGATTTTCGTAAAATAAAGTTTTTGCGAGAAATAATATAAGCATTATTTTTGTAACCTTTTTTCTTCAAAAATTATTGTTGTTTCCAATCAATATGTGAAAACTTGGAATTTTCAATTAAAAATTGAGCCCTCAAAAATAATGAAAACTTTAAAGACATTCTAAAGGCTTTGCGCATGCGCGAGAATCATTATTAGCTAGTTATGAATTATTTGTTGTTACATTGTGCTCTACATTTTAAATATCCTGATGTGATGCTGCCTGAAAATGTGGCTATGAATAGTGTTTGAGGGCTAAGATTCTTACTATTAATAAGTGGGGCACATGGTACAAATAAAGTTCGTAATATTATCAGAAAATGTGTTTTGCTTGTGTTAAATGTTATACAATGAGAATTCAAAACTCGTATTATTTTAAAATTTCAATTTATATTTTGATTGTATACAAGTATAAATATCCTAATCTAATTTTCTTTTTGATTTAAAATTTTCCAGCAACCCTTTGGTAGGTTAAAATAGAATGTAGAATATGTATATAATCATTAATTTAAATAATTTCGAAAGTCTAATTCTTGTTCTTAATTCATGGTTTCTATAAAATCTTAGAATGAAAAATCCAGTTTTTTTTGTGAAGAATAAATTTGTTAATTGAATCTTAGGCCTCATTAGTCACATTTATCTAAAACAGAACATGTTACTGAACCTTTTCCAATTCCATCTAACAAAAATAATCATACTATTGGTATTCATCTGATTGTATTTGTCTCAAAACACTATATATGCACACACATTTATCAATATTTTACAATATAGAACAGAAAACAAATGTTACATATACAAAATATTTACAATTTTTCAGTTTTAGCTCCAACCGAGTAGCGTAGTTGGTAAAAAAAGTGGTAGCCCGCTCATCTCTGGTGGCGAAATCCGCGAGTTACCCTCCGAAATCGGCGGGTAGAATCGTCGAGTAACCTTTGGATGAATAATCCGCGGATTTGGGCGCGATCCGCACTTGAGAATAATGATGTTTCGCCAATCTGCGAGTTACCTCCGGTTCGGGGATAATTCGAGGTTAACTCGCGATTGAGAATACCACCGTTAGACCTACAGACTTAGAATCTGGTTAGTATGTTTCTTTTGATAATTAGAGATATGCTTATATATATAGAACAGGTTTTGTGGAAATACACACCTAAATCAAGTTATATTAAAGAAACAAAGGAACATTTTTCAAGATATTAGGCCAATAGAGTTGAAATTTGGCAGGCATGTTTCTTTTTTTTTTAAAATTGGAAGTCCGCTAAAAATGCGTTCTGCGGAAATCGACTTATGGGGGGAGGCATAAAAGATAGTTATACTTCTGTTTTAGAAATCTCTGTCGTTTTTAAATGAAGAGGCAAGAGCTATATGAGTGTTCCTTAATACAATTTAAAGTAGAATGTTCTATATCTTGGGAAGTGGGCTAGTATTTAAAGTCTACTGCTTGTATAAAATGTGCTTTGTTTTGTTTTCCTGCACTTTGATGATTTATAAATAAACTTTGAATCTTTTGATTTCTTTTCATCTGTTTAAATTACTCTCTCTCTGTTATATCTATTTTTCAAACAGGAAAAATTCAATTAAAATAGAGCATTCCAAGGTATAGTTAAGGTATATTCCAAGATATAGTTAATATAACAGAAAACATCAGTGATGTGTGTGTGTCTGTGTGTGCGTGCGTGAGCGCGTGTTTTTCCTCTATAGCATTGGTTTCTTCCAGATACTTTTTTTAAAAAAATCAGAGGCCACGATGACTCCATCAAACAAAAAGTATGCAAGGAAATGTAACATCCGAACGAAAAACTAAATGCTAAACTTACATAGAAGCAAATAGGCATTCATTCTACCAGTTTTCTTGCTTTATCTTCAATTTGAACAAGAAAACGCTTCCATCCAATCATTTTGTCATGTAATGAATCTGAACAAATATAATTTACTCAAAAAATTACGTCGCGTGTTACACGTGCATCAACTTTACTAATGTATCTAAAATTGCAGATATTATTCGTTATTAGGTGAAATTGAGTAAATATTTTATTTACGCTATAATTAAAGCAATCTCGTAGAGTTTCGCGATGAATTCAAGGAATTTCAAAGCCAACCGACTGTCAGACTTCTTACACGAACTTTGTTTAATATATTCATAACTTAAATTACTTTGTTCTTTGGTATTCTTAATTACTCAGATAACCATCATTTTTATAACGTATGAATAAGAATGGGAAACTACCGAATTGCAATTGCTCCGGTAAGTGATTTTATTCTTTGTATTATTGTAAATTATTTAGCATAATCATCTAAAGTGTGTTTTTTTTAGTTTTTAGTTTATCATGACAAAATTTATATAAACAAGTTGACTCTGTCATTATAATTCAGGATACATATCACAATTGACCTTATTCATCGAATAAAAGGAAAATGCAAATAATTTTTTGCCTTTTTAAAGTAACAAAATGCCTTGTAAAAAACTGTCAATTGTAAAATTGTTATTATTTGCTCATCAGTTTATAAAAAGGCGGTTTCATGGTTGCACGATGATGATATTTTAGGAATTAAATTTATTGAAACTTTCTTCTTATTTAATAATTTGTTTTGCCGACCATCCGGTATAATGGTTGGCGACGCTGACTGAGGTGCCGTAGGGCCTGGGTTCGAATCCCGGAGAAGGCATGGATGTTTATAAATGTATAGTGCCCCTTCACGGCAAAGGGGTACTCTAAATAGACGTCATTCCTCTCGTGAGGCTTGGGGAAGAGAGTTGGGAGGCCCTTGACCACACCCATGGTGTTCTCCCTCAAAATTGGGGTGGAACCGAGCAAAATCGTACTGTCCCAGTGTGGTGCTCAAAGCCTAGGCTAATGACAGACTTAAAAATCTAGCCCTTATCCGCGAGGAATTTCGTGGACCCTGATCTGATGTTACCGTCGATTAGGTGGCATAAACAATAACAATAATTTATTCGATTTTAGAATAGCTATAATTTTTTAACAAAGAAACCCATTGTGAAGCATATTTACATTTTAAATTTTGCATTAACATTTTGCTAATTAGAAAATCTCTCCCCCCCCCACACCGGATATTTATATGATCTCGCATTAGTAAATCTCCGAATATTCAGTGAAGAAACAAATAATTTTTTGGAGGAGGAAAATAAATACTAAATTCCTATTTTCACACTATTTATGCACTTATGCAATCAGCACTTAAACTTTTTTTATGGGCGATTCAAAATATATTTCAAATCTATTTATTGAAATGTTTATACAGACTACCAAATTTAATTATTTTCACCAAGATGATTTCTGTAAACTCATTGTTAACATTTGAAATCCATCAAAACTTTTAAATTTTCTTTTCTTTTTGCTTTTGTGTAACGTGTTTCATACTTTCTTTAAGCCCCGAGTGATATTTTGTGGTGCAGTACTTTGTGGTTTTCAATAAAAGAAGTAATGTGCTTTATGTTTTTCTTGAAGTAATTTTAAAGTTTAATTCTGCAATTTTGCTTTATTAATGTTTACATTAATATGAATACTACGATTCTTTAAAAATCGATTATGATTTCATTTCCTTGATTCTCATTACAGAAAAGGTTAAAATACTATTACAGGATGTATTTAAGGGGGGAAATTAAACTATTTAATGAATTTTATTGAACTGTAAATATTTATTTTCAAAATAATGAAAACAATAGCAACATTTTAGTTACATTAACAAGAAGACCATCGTATTTTCCATTATTCTTGGATGTATAAAATATATATTTTTCAGCCATTTTGTTTTTCCCCCTATAAAATATCAAATTAAACAATATTTTAATAAGTTGGTTATTTACATTTTTTAAATATTATCTTAGATTTTATGAAATTGTGTTAGAAATTTATCAAAATTGAAATGAAATGATTGCTATTAAAAGAATATAAAAATCCATACTCAAAATCAGCGAAAAAAAATTTATACTAAAAATAAGAAACGTTTAAAAGAGAAGTTTTTATTTCTAAGAATAAATCCAATAGAATAGTCTCCAATTTTAATTCTAAAACTATGCGTGTAAGACTACATATTTTACAAGTTAATGCACATAATTAGTTTATTTAATTCCTTAGTTCGTTTATTTTATTTGAACCGGGTTAGTACAATATCAATTTCTTTTCGGTTGTAATTCGGTGAGGAATGATTGATAAGAAGAATACTGTTGCAATCTTATTTGCAATATACACACATAAATTAGAAATCTGCAGTTTAGAGACCACAAGATAAATACATCTTAATGTAATCCTTATTTGGGCTTAAAGTCAGGTTGAGTTAAGCCCTTCCACATATTTAATTTATTTGGATATTGATTATTCAAAGATTTATAAAAAACTGGTAAAGATTTTGGCTGATATTAATTGAGAAGAAAGCTTCTTACTAAAAATGAAAAGAGCTCATTCCAAAAACAAGTAACATAAAAAAAAAAAAATTTGTTTAACCAATTCTTACTAGAGCAAAAATTTTTTTAAATTTTAGTTAATTAAATTTAATTAATGAATTATATTTGAAAAAAAAAACTGTTTTTACATTACAAAGTGCCATCCATTACAAGTTTAAAACGAGTGGATGAATAAAAAAAAAAGTATTTGAAGCCAAGAAAAAATTCGTTGGAAAAACCTACTGGCGCCATCTGTTGCAGCTCTAACTTCGTCAGAAGTAACGCAGAATAAACTGAAAATTAAAAAATAAAATTTAATTAATGAATTAACATTTGAAAAAAACTGTATTAACATCAAGTGTCATCCACTACAAGCTTAAAGAAATGTATTTTAACTTGAATGGATGAATAAAATGTATTTTATTTTTGAAGATTTGAACAAGATATATGTATATATATATATATATAAATAAATATTGAGAAAGAGTGAACTAATAGTAGGAGTTAAATAAAGAACTACTAGACCCTCTTGGTATTCATCATAAATAATTATTTACAGAATAAATCAAAATAAGATATTTTTAATTAATTTTTAACATATATATATATAAACAATACATACTCAGAAAGTAAAAAAAAATATTCTTTTTTTTTTTACAAATTTCTTAACATTTTTTTAAAGTTTTGAAAGGAGAAACTATATATATATATATAGGGTATATTTTTATTTTCAGTGGAATCCATGGATTGTGCTGGATAAAGAAAACAAATCCGCAGCTCATGGAGTTGTCCTGGAGCTCTATGAAGAAATGAAAAGAACAAATATATTTGAGTAAATATAGAGCAATATTAAATAATTAATTATAATTTTTATTATATAAAATCTAATATACATAGTTATAATATCTTTATTTTGTGAATGCAATTTTAAACTATCTCAATTTTAAAAAAATAATAGTAAGTAAACATATAATCCTCTTTTAAATTGAAATTTTTTCAATTTATAAAATTTCTGAAAAGTCAATAAATGTTTAAAAATGTAAGAATATTTATAGAATATAAACCATGATTTATTTTAATTTAATTATGTATTTTTCCGAAATCTTTCAGAAATGATAGAATAGTACAAATATTTTTCAATGCTTCATCTTCATTTCGGTTCGATTTTACCATGTTTTTATTAACTCACTTTCATGTCTGTCCGTGTGGAATTTGGTAATTGATTTTAAACTAACTTCCCGATGAGTTAGAGACTTGAAGTTGGACCATAGCTCAGAAATGGACGATAATGCAGGAAAATGTGAAATAATAAGTTCTAGTCACGAACTCAGGCTCCTGAAGAGGCGGACCTCGATTTCGGCAGGGACCCCGTAACTACGAAACTTCACTAATTTACACGAACAAAGACCACTTGTCGATAGCACAGGTAGAGTTGCATCTACGTATTCAATTTCATGGCTTTGGAGTCAAAGAGGGGCCCCCAGGTTACCTTGTTTTTATTAACTCGTTTTCTTGTATGTCTGTCCGGGTGGAATTTTGTAATCGATTTTAAACTAACTAGCCGATGAGCTAGAGACGAAATTTGGACTATAGCTCAGAAGTGGATGCCAATGCATGAAAACGGTTATAAAAACATGGTACACAATAAAAAATTTTATTAAGAAAATTATTTATAATTATTTTATGATTAATTAACAATGTTATGTACACAAAATTTAATACATCGTTTGTCTCTTTTCTGTAATACACTTTAATTAAATAAATCTTATTTATATCATAATAATGCTTTTCTCTGGTTTAAATGAAGTATTTCAAGTTCACAAAAATAGTAAGTACGGTAATACACCTCGACTTACGCGAACCCGATTTTCAAATTTTGCCGTTTCGTCTTTTTGTTTGATAAAAAAAATTGGTAAAATTGGGGAATTTGGTAATGTGACATTGAAAAAGTTGTCGATCTTGCCAGGCAAATAAAATCAAGACATTTAAGAACTGCTGGATTCCCACAATCAGGAGCTTATAATGGATGAGCTCATGGAAATGCATGAGCAAGAGCACTGTGACAGCAGTGCACTGTGACCCAGCTCAATCAGAAGATCGAATGACAGGTGGAAATTTGACAGAAAGCCTAAATTTAGTTGAAAAAAGTTACGAGTTTTAGAAAATATGCACTGTGATGAAGAGCGTATATTTTTCAAAAAAAAAAACTATAGGTATAAGAAAAACATTATTAGCATGCTACAAGAGGAAATTTTACGGGAAGAAAAAGATCCTTGAGCTGGCAGACTACTTTGTCAGATTTTATGAAACTTTCTAAAAACAAAATAACTTCGGCTTGCGATTTTGTATCTCTTTTATGTAAGATTTTATGTGTGAACATTGTTTTTTAGAAATTATTTCCTTTCGTCTCCAGCCCCAACTAAAAATAATTTATATGTAATTATATGTTAAACCATTCCCCGACTTAACGCGATTTTGACTTACACGGCTATAACTCAGTCCCACATTTCGCTAAGTTCGGGTTTTACTGTATCTTTAAAAATTTGTGATTAAAATTTTTTCAAGACTGTGTTTACGGAGTTATTTAATTACTTCTTATATTTTCTATAATTCTATTAATTTCATGTTAGAGAATTATAATTCTAGCATTTGAAATATTATTTTAATATTTTGTATTAATAAATATTGTTTCAGTGAATTATATATCTGTAGAGCTTTGGACTCTTATTTAAAAGTAAGGGACCCTATAGTTTTATCTGTGTAAGAAATATAGCTTGAATATTAATCAAGTGTATTAATTATTTTTTTCATTTTTATTCTTTCTATTATGTTTTAGCTCTACATTTCAGTTTGGAGCACAGTATGGAGGGTCTATTGGACCTGATGGAAAATGGAATGGAATGATAGGAGCAATGCTCAGAAATGTAATACCTACAGAAATAATTATACTAACTAAAAAAATGTGTACTGAAATAAAAATTATTTAACTTTTAAAATTGTCATTTAAGAAATTAAATTAAAAAACCCCAATATATTAATATAATCAATATGTAACATGTATGATAAATTATAAACTTGACACGTGATGGTAAGAAAGGTTAATAATAAATTATGATAATGCGTGTACAGTATCATTTATAGATACAATTGCAGTTAACTTTATTTTAAATTTTAATGGTCTAAATTCATGTGACGTCATAATCACATGATTATTTTAAACCACGTGTTTTTAGCCAATCAAGTTCAAAAACACATGTGACGTCATAGTCACGATAAATGCAATTATCTATTTTCAGCAAATCAGTTCATGAACTTCGTTGTTGCCAAATCACGCTTTTTACAGAAACTTTCTTTTAAAAAAATTAATATTTGCCTCTTTATTTAAAAGTACATGTATAAAACAAGACTTTTTTTTTCTTTAATTTTAAAATCTTTTTGCAGAAATTTCTTTTTATAACTCTTGAGCATCTTTACCCAATTATGCAATTTGAAATTTTACCTAAGTTTTACAAATAGAATAAAAAGTACGAGCTAGTTTACTGTCCGTTTTGTATTCAATGTAGTACACGTGTTTATATTATCATGTGACCGTCATGAATTTAGTCCATTGTTACCAACAACTGAGAATTATTTCTTGAAAGACATCTGTATTATTTAGGCAAATCGTATGAGACATTTGATATCGGCTATTACTTTTGATAATGTATAAATTAGTCATCGGATTATTTTCAGGATAAAATAAAACATGTTTGTCAAAATATCTTTTGGTGGATTAATTTCAAACTTTTTATGAATAGTTTAGTAGCAATAATTGTATACAATTGTAATATATTCTTTGAAATAACTCATTTGTTACTGCTGTCTATCTCAAAACCGTTTCCGTAACGGATTTTAAATATAAAATTTGGGGTAAATAAGAATCCCACTGTTTGTGTTTTGCCTTGGAGCTCTGTTTTTAGCAATTATTATCTTACTTCAACAGTTTTTGTATACAAAGAATGTTTTGAAAAAGTTGATGTTATGATTTTTATTTGTCGAGGTTAATAATCCTTGAGGTAAATTTACTTTTGATGAACGTGAATAATCGAAATAAATTTGTGAAGAAAAAATGCTATCGATTAAAAGAAATATGTATCAAGGAGAATTGATTTTTGGCGAAAGAATTCTTCTTGAATAGCTGAATCTTTCCTTTGCAATACATCAAGCAGAAATTTTTTTTTACTAATTTTCGTTTTTTTTTCTTCATACTTATATAACCTTAATGAACATATATAACCATTTTAGAGAAGACAATTCAAAAAGAGAAACTCCTTAAGCTTTATTTTCAGATAATTAATAGCTGAAAGCATAGCATTTAAATTCATTTTCGTTCTGACGTTTAACACAGTAAGTTTCTTGTCTGTGTAAATTTTAGTTTATAACTTCTGTGTAATCATTAATATTATTTTGATGAGTTTATCTATTTTATGCTTGTTTTAAAATGGGTATTCCCCTTAACTTGAAAAAACCCTAGATTTTGTAATTCTACACACTTTTGTATTTTTAAAATTTCCATAATATCTAGAATAGTTATTATGCATAATTGTGATGGACTTATAGAGTTTTAATACACTTATCTAATCTAAGAATTTTCTTTACATCTCATACGTTAAAGACCTTTTTTCAATTCCTGCTATTAGTTCACTCTCACCCTATATATATATATATATATATATATATATATATAATATATATATATATATATATATATAATATATATATATATATAATATATATATACATATATATAAATATATATATATGCCAGGCCCCAGGCCTGGGGGTTAAATGATGAGGCATCTTATATAATAAACTCTTCTTTTTATTCTTCTATAATAATCTAATATCCAACATGGCGTCCCTTAGGCGCCCAACACTATAGAACAATATACGGTAATCCGGCCAGGAGTCCACCAGCTACTTCTCTCCAGTACGCATTCGCCTTCGTCAGCGCTCGCTCCACCTTTAAATAGGCTTAATAACCCACAAATCCTTACGCGATGATAAAGAGTTCGCTCTATTTTTATTTATTACTCCCTTAATTTTAAAGTTAATCTTTTCAAACCTGACATATATATATCGTGCTCAAATTTTCAATCGCTAATTAAATACATTCTATTCATTCATTCAAGTTCAAATACATATTTTCAAACTTCTAGTGGATGACACTTGATGTTCATACTGTTTTTTAAAAATTAATTCATTAATTAAATCTTATTTTTTAATTTTAAATTTATTCTGCGCTATTTCTGTCGAAGTTACAACTGGCTGCAACAGATGGTGCCAGTACGTTTTTCTAACGTAGAAGGAATCGACTTTAAAAAAAAATTTTTTTTGTTAATTGTTAACATTCTGTTATATTAAACCATAGTTTTTAAAGTTTATACAAACTATATTGAAATGCTGTGATAGCTAATGAATACTGCGAATTTTCGGTACTTACGTATTAAACTGTTGACCTAATTCGCCAAATAAAAAGACGTCGCCAGATATTGTCATCTGTATAATTATTATACTTGAATATGCCCAAGAACGGTTTTTTGTTATTGGCTGCATATCGTGTCATTTGGCGACGTCTTTTGATTTGATGAAATTGGTCGACGGTATAATATATAAGTGTGCTAAATTTTCGAACTTTTTTTTCAATAGAAGTTAACTCAAATTATTTCACGAATAAACTAATACTGTACTAGTGGTTGAGAAATAGGAAATAATTAGGTTTATATTCATAACCATTAATTTATTTATTTTAGTTACGTTTTTTATATCTTAAGACGTACTTTTGACTATTTTATACCTTGTTTTGTATTTTAGAAGAATTTTTTATAATGATAAATGCAACGCAGTTAAAAAGTTTTTTTTCTTTTACTGCAGGAAACTGATATAGCAGGTCCAGTCTTTATGAATGCTGCAAGAGCTCGAGTGGTTGACTTTGCTTTCCCTTTGGACTTTTCTGATTTGGTTATTATATCCGGCTTAACTCCAGCAAATAAGAATCCATATCTCATATTTCGCATATTTTCTGTAACAGTAAGAATATGCATTAAAGCTTTTCATAATAGCAAGTTCTAGATGGGTTTGATTATATCGCAATAAAAATATTAATAATTATTAAGAAAGTTATAATTATATAAGAAATGCAATTAATAAAAAAATCATTCTGAGTTCTCAGTGTAACCCAGATTCTTTTCAATATTGTAAAATAAATTTAAATTTACAATATCATGAGAACTGATCAATAACAGAAACTAAGAATCTTATTATTGAAATATGCAAATGTAGAGATATAATTTAAGCATGCTGAATTTTTTTATTATTAAAAGATTATAATGGTTATGAATCTATCTATCTATAAAAAATGGATGGTTGTAGGATCTCGCTTCACTCCAACACCGTTCAACCGATCACTATTAAAATTCACATGTGTATGTATTTTTTGGAGAAGGTTTTTGTGCTATCCTCTTTGTTGTAGCTCCCCGTTACAGCATACCAATTTCTGTATCGTTCAATCATCCATTCAGTATACCAACATGGTCACCAAAAATGACGCCAACTTGGCTCTATCGCCAACATTTCACTATGTTTCCATTAAATAGCCATCATAATGTAAGGAACGGCGGTGCTTGCGAATATTACAATTTTAACATAAAGTAAATACAACAGAAAGGAATATTAACGCATTACATATCCAAATATTAATTATTTACACTGTTTTAAGGGTTCATTAAACAAATTTGGAACAATATGTTACTTTTTCTGAGCAGAGATTAGCTTAGGAACGTGTCTTCAAAAACTGACTCAGAAGAGTTATAAGTTTTAAAAAAAAAGTCCTTTTTATCAGCTATTAGACCTTCAGACATAAAATTTAACAAATAAGGTTTTTTATTCTGATCAGATATGCAAAAAGCTTTTCTCTCTCTCTCTTTTGTTTAATTTGCAATTCACGTAAAATTAACTCAATAAAAACTTCTTTATCGTTCGTTCAATCTGTATTGTTTAATTTTTCAAATCAACCATGTGAAGGACGGGTATACCAGCTTGTTTTAAAAAACGAAAAACTAGTCCAATCTTATTTTGTATTACAAAAGATGTGATTTTTAGAATATTGTAATATACATATATCTATCAATACAAATCAATTTTAAAAATGTATTTCTATAACGAATAAAAAATTAACTTATTAAAACGTATGTATTTTTAAAATTATTTCCGCAGGTCTGGCTGTTAATACTACTGGCTATATTTATATGTTCAGGCATCACGTATCTCATATATATATTTCTGCCTTCACCTGAGGAAAAGAAAAAGTTGGATGCTCTTTTCAGATACTTATGGTCATTTCATATATCTTTAATTGGAAAAGGTGAGAATGTATTCAAATACATAGGTAATTAAAACTGAAACTTTAAGAAAAAAAGGCATTTCCGTAGAAAATTGCTCTTTTATTTTAATTTCACTTTTTTCTCCCATGCAAAATGTTGACAATTCGTGCAGTGATGTTTGGCATGAAATGTGTTCTACTTGTGTTAATATCAAGATATTCTCTCTAACATAAAAACAATTCATCAAATTACAAAAATTCTCATTTTTTTAACATTTTATTATTTAAAAAAAACAGTATTTTGTTGCATTTCCCAATCAATATGATCGGATGACTGTATCTACTACAGTCTGCTATGCTGTTCGTCAAAGGAAATCTCTTATTGGTTCAATAAATGAATAATATTTGATGTCTAAATGTTTAACAGCCTGAAAAATCACCGACGGGCTCTTCTTTTTCGATGCGGAGAAACATTTGCTGCACGATTCTGTTAAAAGTGTTAAAAGCTCCGACTGGCTTAGAACAACATGCTTGAAAATTGGAATTTGTTTTAATATTATGAACGGATCTATAACGAGTAAAATCGTCAGCTGCCTTTAACCCCTTCCAGGTTCCTTTTATTTCTTTTGTGCTTATTTTCAAACATATATATTTTAAACATAATAAAACCTTTCGCATATAATATTTCTTAAAAATTAATGCAAAAAATCTACTTAAGTAAATGTAATTTACGTGTAAAGTTGGCTTTCTTTATGGCAGAAATCGTTAGACTTTTGAGTCACTGCGCACTAACTATAAACATAAAGCTTAAAATACATAGCTTTCCTTTTGAATAACAAATTTTATTTACATTCTTCGCATTTACATAAATGATTATGAAATTATTAATCAAAATTCGATCGTGTATGATAAATTGGAAAATACGGCGCTGCACGTAATCCAACATCGCAGTCTTGACAATAGAATCTTGTTTCCATTCTTTCTTTTCTCTCTTTGAGCTGAAAATAATACAATGTCGTGTTGGATTAGTTTTCTTCTCTATTGGGGGATTGAAGTCATCAAAGTGTCTTTCAGACAAGCATGAAGGGGAGGGGGGGGGGGTGCTCAGCTGAAGGATGTCCTCTTTTTGCAGAAAATTCCACCGAGTGGTTCTTTTCAATTATTCGAAATCATAAAAAGCACATGTGAAATAATTCGGGAAAAGCCGATTGTACAGTGTAAATTTTCACAGTGCCCGAGCTACACTCGGGATGAGCCAGGATGGTACGTTTCGCCTGCCCGAACTCAGCTCGGGAAAAGCCGGGAAGGGGTTAAGTCACAGCAGATGGTTTTCTGATTAAAACTTAGGGTATTACTAGGGTATAACATAAAAAATGTTACATTTCTCAAGGAGAAGTCATTTATATTTTTCCCTTGTGTATTATATTTATTTACCACAACATATAACATACAATACCATGAAATTGAAGTATCTAATCTATTTTAAATTTTAAAAACCTGTTATAATTTACCCGTAACTACTTATTTACAATTTGAATACTTAATAAAAGGACAATGATACACTAGAATAATTTTTCCATTTTTTTTTTCGTTGCAACGATCCGTTGAACGATCGTAAATATATAAATACTTACTCGTGATACAATTTTTCAGAGTTCGGATCAAAGGACAAATGGTATTTGCGTCCCATCTGGACATCTCCAAGCTTTAAGTTACTCCAGAGTCTCTGGTTGCTGACATGTCTCGTTTTCCTGTACGTGTACCAAGGGATCATCGTGTCTACATATGCTGCAGATAGACTGAAGCCACAGATTGAAAAACTCGAGGATTTCTTGGAGAATCCTGACGTAATAATTGGAACGTACGAAAATTCCTATCCTGTTTTGTGCTTAGAGGTATTTCTGAGCGAAGATAGATATCTGTTTTTTTTAACGATGTCAATACAATCCGGGCAAATAAAAGTGACCCGGAGAACAGAGCTCCAGGTTCGTCCGAGCCGCTTGTATTTGCCTCAACTTGTAAATCAAGTTCGGTGTTAAAATTTAGAGTAAAATTGACCTAGCGATTCTCTTGAAAGGAAAGCGGTAGGATTATGATCAATTTCCAAGAAAGATTGTAATACCCACCAACCCTTCCTGCGGATCTAAAGGTGTAGGAGGATTGGAGGAACACTATCCATAGTTTTAATAAAACAATTTAATTTATTCACAATATTAATCACCACACAAATTCAATCTAACCAGACTAAGAGATGCTCAATCAATCACTATGCCGATAATAAACGAAGTAAGCGAGATATGAGAAAATAGTTATACTAACCACACTTACTCAAGGAGATCACTTTTACTTCTTATCAATTTGATTTGTATTTTATCTCAGTAACAATCGTCACCTTAATGAATTCAATTAGCAAATTTTAAATAGCCGCGATTCACCCTTCAAGTTGATTAATCTCTGTTCCAATTACAAACTAGCCTATCTCTGTCCTATCTTTCCTCTCTCCTCTGTCAAGCTTGAAATCCTAGACTATATATAGCAGACCTAATTTAAATAATCAGGTTTTCTTCTTCAGAGGGTGGGTTCGTTGCGAATAAAATAGATTTGAAAGACCAGAGATTTCCCAAGAGGATTTGTTATTGGAAGGACGCGGATAGAACCATCACAAGCTCTGTCGTTTGTTTTAAATGAGAAAAATACACTTGTTTTTTTTTTTCATATAAAATTATTTATCCAACAAAATATCCACCCTTGCTTTCACTGACTGTCTGTTACCGCCGCTTTCAGAGACTGTCGTTTCCGGTGGAGTAGAGGTAGCATGCCTGCTTCGTAAGCCCACGATTGCGGTTTCGACCCCAGCTAGAGTTTATAGATTTTATGGATGCGAAAATAGCAGGCACACATGTTATTTGATTATATGGCATGTAAAGGATACCTTGAGTATCAATCTGGCTCTGGTACTCTCGGAAAAATTAAATCAGGGCAATTTTCAGCACCCGAAGAAAGATTGAATTAAATAATTTCAAGCATCCAAATTTAGTAGCGAGATCTGCCACTAGATGATGCCACCATTGAAATTGATCTCACATTTCTGGACTTGCCGCGTCTACAAAGACTTAGTTGCTAATATACAGCCCATTGGAGGGATGCTTTCAGAGACTACTCGAGGACTATTAGAGGCGGACCTCGTTATTTTGAACCTTTGTCATGTCAAGGACGACATCTGAGCTGGAATTATATTCTCCAGATTTTAACACCACACCAATAAAGGGGGGGGGGGGTAAACTAATACAGATTTAACGCTCATCAGTCCTCATACGTGGAAGGTCTTCAATGACACCAGAACTTGAACTCACGATTTAATGGCAATAATGCCGGCCACAAATTCCTGACCGTGACCACTGACCACCGTGATCATAGTCAGGAACATTCCGCTTCACATTAAGCATTATTTATAAATCTATTTTTATAAAATACGTACAGTAGAACGTCGTTTATCGGAACGTTTATTATCAGAACCAAAGTCCGGATACGTTTTCCAACAGAGCAATGCTCTACAGTTGTTTCGCGTGAAGCCAAAAGTGACGGGAAAACCTAAAGTGAGGAATATTTGGGGAATTTCAGTTGTGTGATTTGGTAAACATCTGCCCGGAATATTAGGTCAATTTGTTTAAAAGTGAGGGTGTGTATACATGCTCTTTTTTTGAGTTTTGTTGATGTAGAAACCTGGATGGCATGCGATGCAGATGACCGTGGATTTCAAATGCTAAATGATGATGAGATAGTGACTTCCGTGCAAGAAGAATCCGACCCTGTCGACGATGAAACGGATGAAGACGAGAACACAACAGCAACAACGAAATTAGTAAGGGTCCATCAAATAAATGCTGACGCGTTTTTCTGCGCTAGAGACAGCTATGGAGTAGTACGAATAACAATCAGAGTGCTGTCCCACTCATCTACTGCTGCTGAAGAGAATCATATACCTTGCATTGAAAAAACAAAGGTGTACAACAGTACAGCAAAAAATAAGTAATTATTTTCTACAATAAAGTTAAAATTGCCAAATTTTGCTTTTTCTTCAAGCACGTTTCCCGCATGTGATAATTTTCAATATTCGTATAGTGTCCGGTTTCAGATACGGCATGTATCACATTCGGTTTTCGGTTATCCGAACAATTGCGTATCTGAATGGTGTCCGGTCCCAATTGATTCGGATAAACGACGTTCTACTGTACTTTCCTTTTAAAAAAAATACCGATATTTCTTTTTTCCATTTATCATTATTTGTCATTGAAGTAAAATTTTTAAGATTGTACAAAGCAAGGAAAAGAAGATAAAATTCTCATTAAAGCAATTATCGTGTTTTTAACCATTTTACAGTATTTTTAAGTATTTTCAAAAAAAGAATTGAAGTAAGGAATTATCAATTTTATCTTTTATCTAATGGTCATAAGAAAACAAGTAATATTAAAAAAATTTAACATCAATTCCTACTTAGTTAGAAAAACATGCTAGCGCCATCTGTGGCGGCTAATTCTAACTACGAAAGAAATAACGCTAAATAATTTTAAAATAAAAAAAAATAATATTTGATTAATGAATTAATATTTGAAAGCACTGTATTAACATCAGGTGTCATCCACCACAAGTTTAAAAAAATTTATTTGAACTTGATTGGATGAATAGAAAGTACTTTATTGATGGTTGAAAATTTGAGCAAGATAAATATATAAATATAGAGAGAGTGTGAGCTAATAATAGGAATAGAATAAAATATGTGAAAAATTAAACGTAAATACACACACAAACTTTTCCATTTTGTCCGTGTGTGTATTAAAAACTCATATTTTAAATAATAACCAAAAATTGCTGAAAAACAGCAAATTATTTCTCTCTCTCTCTCTCTCTCTTTTTTTTTTGACAGTTTATGGCCTTTTTAGATTAGAAATAGCTGAATGTAATTATATAAGCGTAAAATAAATTTTAAATGTAATTTAAACATATCTTAATTTTCTTTACAGAAACTAGCCAACACGAAGCTTGAATCTGTTTTAGAAAGAATTAAGAAAAATTTAATAAAGATGGACACTGGAATCCCTCAATGGCTTGATGACGTAGAAGCTGGAAAATCAGCTTATATCGCCGACACTTTATACTCAAAGTTCATGATCGGAGAGAGATTCAAATTAACAGGAAAATGTAACATCCGCGTAGTAAGCTTCGATTTATGTTCCGGGTATATTGCTCTTGCAACTAGAAGAGGATTGCATAAAAAGTATATGAGGAAACTAGACGAAGGGTGAGTTAATTTTCTGTGTGACAGTAAAGTTTTACATTTCATGTAAAATTATACTTCGTATAATAACGACAAGGGAGTTTTTGATTTATAATGAATTAGTTAAATTATACAACTCGGTTATTCAGAAATGTACGATTATTAACTAGGATATCATCCTACATCAGAAACACAATTTTTAAGCTAATCAGAATTCTTTTCTTTTTAAATTAGTTTATTAAACCTAAGCAAATCTGTAAGAACTTAGTTCTTAATACCAAAATCTACGAGATAAGTCTGTAAGATCTTGCCTGAGCGCCTAAAGGTGTGCGAGCATTGGAAGGAAGACGTATCCATATTTCAAAAACAATCTAATTTATTCACAATATTAACCACAACTCAAATTCAATCGATCAAGGATAAGAGATGCACTCAATTAATAAATATGAAGACAATTAACGAGGTACGCCAGATATGAGAAGACTTTAATGTTTAATTAACTTGCTTAATTCAATAGTTCTGAGTCTTCACTATTTAATCTAGATTCAATCTCCAGTGCCAGTTCGTCATCTTAAGTAATTCAATTATCAAATATTAAATATCAATGATTCACATTCAAGTTGATTAATCACTGCTCCGCTAGCAATCTATCCATCTCTCTCTAACTTGAAAGCCAAGACTATATGTAATAGTCCTAATTTACATATTCACGGTTCTTCTTCGAGGAGGAGTTTTATAACAAAATCATTTTTAAAGGCCAGAATTCCCTAGAGGACTGTTAGTTAAAGGAGCGCAAATATAGAGCCGTCACAAGTTCATGTGGTAGAACACTAAATCATGTGACGTAGATGCAGTGTATATCTGAATTAAAATTCTAGAGACATCTCTCCTGAAATGTCACCAGGGTCGTCTTAAGACTTTTTGAGATCCTAGGCCCAGAGACATCTGAAGGGTTTTTGAGGCCTTGGGCTCCTATGAAAAAAGTAGATCCTATCTGTCATTTTAAAAGTAAGCAGTAAAAGCATACATTGTCAAATGCTCGTACAAATGGTAATTTTAAAAAATGGGTATAACTCACAATAGACTAGATGAGTTATATGATTGTTGTGGTATTAGCTTGGGCCGAAACATGGACAAAGGTCATTGCATAATAATAGTCTTTCTACTTTTGCAAGTTGATATGCAGTTTGAAATTCCCTGTATTTTGAAGAAAATGTGCAGGAATAATATTCGATCATTAAATATTCGGATCATGATCTTATAAGGTTGGGTCGAGAACAAAAACCGAGGCCTCCACGAGGGAAAGGCCCTGGCCTGGTCTAGTTGTCCATGCCTTAAGATTTCCTTGTTATCAATCAAATGCGTTATGTTTCTACAGTCAAAGCGTAAGGATTTGTTCTTTCACTAACTTGAAAGCATAGATGGACGTAGAGGTGTTGAGGGAAGAAGCAATGTGCGATTCCTTAAACGACAATTTTAAGTCGTAAATTTTAATTTAAGTAATTTGACAAGGCATAAAAAATTGATTACGATAAAACCGTACAACGTGTTGCGGATCAGGCGAAAGTCTTGTGTTCACATTTCCATGAAAGCCCCTTCCTTCGTGGAAAATATGCGGCAGAATTTACAAACAGCCAGGATTCCAAACCGATTGAATGGAGAGGGAGAAAAAAACCCTAATTTGACGTGAGACGAAGATTTGAAATTACGAATTTTAAAAATTAACATACGTTTTGAGTGCACGCACACACATGCCTCAAACAAAACTGTTTCAGTTGCTCTTTCATTAGATGTATGAGTCATTCTCATATGTTATACGTAATCAATACTATAAAGCATTGAAACTCCGATATTCTTTTAGAAAACCCAGTATTTTGTGTCATTGATTCTAATTCTGTTATTAATAGAGTTGTAACATCGAGAATATGTGAAATAAACCAAGCGCTACAGAAGAGGGTCCTATCGGAATGGAGCACAAGTCACAGTTCCATGCAACACAAACTGAAGCTCTGCTTAATTATTTAGATCAGGCTGAACTGAGAGAGAACTGGGGTTCATACAAAGCCTTTCTACGGGGTTCGCAAAGGTCTCTATTTAATTTTAAGATTTCCTTCTTTTACCGACTCTGAATGGCCAAGTGGAAAAATTGAAAGATGTACCATTCTGCGACTAGATAGCTAAATTCCCCCATTGAAAAAACTCTACTAGAGCATGTATTTCTATCACAAATATTAATTCAGTTTTTTTTTTTTGTAACTACATAGCCATTACCACAATGCGTAATATTTTCAAAAAACAGTAAAACACACATGTGCATGTGCAGAGATTAAGATCTGCATTCATAGCTCACCGATGTGATAATGATTGTATTTAAATCGTTCAGCTATGTGTTGGAAAAGATGTTCAAAATCTTGGAGGTCCACAATATCAGGCTGGCAGATAAAGGGGGGGGATATCGAAAGTTTAAGAACCACTAACTTAGAACATTAAAAATCGTTTGGAAATTTTTCTTTTTTATTTCTAATGGGTTCAGGATTGGTGTTTTACGATTGCAGACTCAGTACATTCCCGGAAGTTGGCATCTTTTCTTAGTATGGCACCACATAGGCGGATACCAATCACCGCAGGTAATTTGTACACCCACTTTTCTCCCTAGAGGGCCCTCCCTCTAGGGAGAAAAGCTCTAGGGACCTGAGCTCTGACGATGCACTTGGAAAAATTAAACCTGAGAAATTTTAGTCCATTCGGCAAAAGGCTATTAAAAAAGACAAAGCAGACGAGTTGATTATCTTATTGGAAACAGTAATAACTTAAATAACTAGCTTTTAAAAGAGTGCACGAGTTCCTTAATCTTCGTATATATATTGGCTTAACCGGATTTTTGTGAACAGGTATTTATTTTGTACATTCCCAAGAATCTGCTGTACGTAGTTACTTAAAAAGAAAATAATTTATTATATTTACTTAAAAAAAGTTAATTACAAAGCACTTTGATGAATAAGTAATCTGTTGAATTTATTACTTTTATTTAAATAAAACTGCTTATATTTAAAAGAACAAATATTTTAAAAAAACATTCAGAAAAAAATTAAGGTATCCGACTAGATTCGGAGACCAATTTTTTTTAAAATTGATTTTCAGAATAAATTTATTTTTTAAAGAGCATAAATAGGCTTAAAGTCAGAATTATTAAATAAATATCTTGTATCACCCTTTCTATTTTTTTTTTAAAAAAAATATTGTTATGATATTTTAGCAAAATTTATAATGTTAAGAAAAATGCCATAAATAAAAATGAATTGCACTTTATGCAGTTTTAATTTCCTTAATATATTTATTGATCCCTCTGAAGTGTCACAAACCGCAGGATATAAAATATTTTAAGAAATAAATATTTTATTAGCATTTAATTTGATGCTAATGATTTTTTATCAAAATAACTGCATGTTCTAAGCTAAAAATGGCTGTGAAATGTGATGAAATGTAAGTGTCTTAAGACCTGGTTTGTTACCACTTTAAGGGTCCATAACATATATACAGGGTGTTTCATAAATGATGGGAGTAACTTTAAGGGGTGATAGTAAACATCAAGACGAGTAATAGTAAATAGGAAACCAAGTGTCCCAAACGTCTTCCGAAGGAGAAAGGCGCCATCAAAGTTTAGGGTCCTAAATTTCAAATGATGATAAAAAACGGGAAAATGGATCGATTCATTTGCGGTTTTCACTAAAATCATTCTTTAAATTAGTATTTTCATTAAAAAAGTTTTAAAGACAAGTTAAAAAAATGCCGTTAGAGGGCGCTCTAGACTTTGGAGTACCGAACAACTACCTTTTACCAGTATTTTTTTTATTTTGTTAAATGTTTACAAAAGCTTAGATTTTAACTTGAATTTTGAGCGCAAAATTGAAACCATCGGGAGCGGTTAAGTGGCGCAAATGTAACCGCGTTTAGGGAGGAAAAATTGAAATGCTCGTATGTAATGATCAAAATAAAAAACGATAAAGCAAACTTTAAGAGGCGATAGTACAACACCAAAACAAGTAACATTCATCAAAGAAATCATACTCGTAATTTTAACCCGAAGGTGATAGAGGGCGCTGAAACAGATTTCGTTTTAAGAGACAAAAAGGAAACAAAGAACATTTACGTTATAAAAAAAAGTTTAATTAGAAATGATTACAATATCTGTTCGAAACACTGACCATTAGAGGCGATGCATGCGGTACAACGGCGAAGAAGGGATTCACGAACCCTCTGAAACACGCCAGGAGTATCGCGCACCTCTCCTGCAGCTGCCGAAAGTCTGGCGACGAGTTCTTCTGCAGTTTCGATAGGAGTCTCATACATAAGACTCTTCAAGTGTCCCCACAAAAAGAAATCCAGGCATGAAAGATCGGGCGATCGCGCTGGCCAAGGGACAGGACCACTTCGCCCAATCCATTGATTTGGAAAGGTTGCGTTTAGATAATTTCGCACCTCTGGCGCAAAATGAGCTGGTGCTCCATCCTGCTGGAACCACATTACTCGCCGGATACGAGGGGAACATCTGTTATCATTTCCGGCAGCACCTGTTGCAGAAAGGTAAGATATTTTTTTCCATCCAGGCGTTCTGGCAGAAGATAAGGTCCAAGTAGATGGTCACCAATTATTCCTGCCCAAACATTTATGGAAAATCGTCGCTGATATGCATGTGTAGAAGACGCATGTGGATTTACATCTGCCCATTGGTGGGAATTGTGGTGTTAAATGTACCGTCACGTGTAAATGTACATTCATCTGTAAAAAGCACAGTTGCACCAAAATCGGGATTTAGGGTGTGCTTCTGCAGATACCAGCGAGCAAATCCATTCGACGAGGAAAATCCCTTTCAGTCAGTTCCTGGACTCGTTGGACATGAAAAGGATGCATACTTTCATCCTTTAGTACTCGCCATGTCGTGGAGGGTGATACTTCAATTTGACTAGCCACTGCTCGCGTGCTTGTATTTGGATGATCAGTCACCATATCCAGAATTTTTTCTTCCACGGCTACCGTTCTGTTAGACTTCGCACAGCCTGCATTTGAACGTGCACCAAAAAAGGATCCTGTCTCACACAACTGTCTGTGCAAGCGCACAAATGTTTTATCATTGGGCAACCGCCTGTTGGGAAACTTTTTTCCGTATAATCGTCGCGCCTCTGCACTATTCCCATTTGCAGTTCCGTAGATGAAGTGCATATCAGCCTTTTCTTGATTAGTGAAGGGCAACATCTTCGTTACGTTTGTTCCGTGATTTACACTTGCACACTCGGGTCAATGGCTTTTATCTTAATAACAATTTGCATATGCGTTCTTCTTCTTCCCCATATCACAATTTCATGTTCTTCTTCCAGAATCTTGCAGCTAAAACGCTTGCATGGATAAAATTTGAAGATGCTCTAGCACGTTTGCGTTTGAATTCAAATCATGCATTTTCTAATCGAAGTTGATTGTTTTTATGTTGTACTATCGCCTCTTAAAGTTTGCTTTATCGTTTTTTATTTTGATCATTACATACGAGCATTTCAATTTTTCCTCCCTAAACGCAGTTACATTTGCGCCACTTAACCGCTCCCGATGGTTTCAATTTTGCGCTCAAAATTCAAGTTAAATCTAAGCTTTTGTAAACATTTAACAAAATAAAAAAATACTGGTAAAAGGTAGTTGTTCGGTACTCCAAAGTCTAGAGCGCCCTCTAACGGCATTTTTTTAACTTTGTCTTTAAAACTTTTTTAATGAAAATACTAATTTAAAGAATGATTTTAGTGAAAACCGCAAATGAATCGATCCATTTTCCCGTTTTTTATCATCATTTGAAATTTAGGACCCTAAACTTTGATGGCTCCTTTCTCCTTCGGAAGACGTTTGGGACACTTGGTTTCCTATTTACTATTACTCGTCTTGATGTGTACTATCACCTCTTAAAGTTACTCCCATCATTTATGAAACACCCTGTATATATATATCACATTTATAAGATAAACAAGTGTGGTGTGAAATACTTTTTAATGGCATGTTCAATTTTATCGAATGATACTATTTGATACTTCAGAAATCATTCATTAGAAAATGATTACAAAAACTTTTATTTCTTTTTTTTCTTCTATATTTAACACAATGGTAAACTTAGAATGTATATTTAACTCAAGATCATAAATTTAAAATTCAAGTGAAATCTATGGCAGATGCAATTGAATTTTTAAATAGCAATTTAGACACCTCACAATAATAATTCACAATGCGAGTTTTAAACGTTGAATAAGTCTTTCCTTTTGGACCAAAGGTTAAATGGACTTCTTTGTCAGTAACACCAAAACTATTGAAACCTCTTCTATAAAATATATATATAATATACATGTATGCATAAAATAAATTAGATTATTTTAAGCATTTCTACAAACCCCTGATTTTAAGTTTCTCATTTTCAGCTTAGTCAGAAAAATAAACATTTATTGAAGCCCTTTTATTTTATTTAAACTACAATTAAAATTGTGTATTGAAGAACTGAAATGTTTTTCAAACACGACACCTTAAGTGTTTTTATCAGTTTAAAATTGAAAAGAATCTAAATTAATTTATATAAGTATGTATTGAGGCTTTTATACTATATTTTTTTAAGTATCTCTTTAGTCATCTTGTAATATGACACAACTTTTGTTTTCTGTCTCATTACTTGTAATAAAAATGATCATTTCCAAATGTCAGTGAACTCATTCAAATCTTTCAAATTCAGAGCAGTTCCCCCCCCCCCCTGATTTTTATAATTATTTGATAAAAAAAATTTAAATAAATCTACTTATTTAAAAACTAAGAATTGTCCATACATTTTTGTATATAGCCGGAAAAACATTAAAATGTTATAAAACAAACATGTACACATCAAGCATAATTTAAATATATAGGTTTATATGATTCAATTAAAACACACTAAAAATATTAACTTAAAATGTCCAATTAATTCAGTCAAAGGGCTGATTTGTTTTTAAAAAGCATTTATGAAAAATGTATGTATTTCAAATAAAAATATATAATAGGGTTAATTAACCAAAATTGACTTTAAAATTAACAAACCAAAAATTTTAGAGTAGACTGAGAACCTATGAGAATTGATTTCTCTCGTAGATTTGCTATTTTAACATATTGGAAATATAATTTACTTTCCAATATTGGAAAAAATGACTAAATATTATGTGACTTGCAGACATTTAACTTATACAGAAAAAAAAAGCCTTTAATTAAATCTCAAAGCAATCAAGTGTGAAGTTTGACTCAATTCAAATGTATGTTTCTAATGTAATCCTAGTTTTACAATATGAGATGTTCTTTATAATGCATTCAAAAGTTTAAAAATATTTGCACAAAAAAACTTTGTTTCCCACACTGTAATTTTAATATTTGAAATATTTTTAAAACAGTTTTGCCTATACATATATGAACAAGTGATAAATGCATATATCATGCAAGATAATTATAAAAAAAATATATACTGGATTTTTAAAGCCATTCACAGAAAAAAAGAATTTTTTGATGCAAAAAAAAAAAAATAAAACATTTTGTATGTTTGTGTTACTGATTTTTTCTAAAAAAGAAATTATTAACCCCTTCTTGGTTCGTGTCACATCTCATATGGTCGATGTCTAATGGCTTGCAACAAAGAGAAAATTTCCACTTTGAAACTAAATTCTTTTCTACTACACACGTGTTTAAATTCCATGATTTTTTTCTGTATTTCTGAATGCTTCTACGAGATGGCATAGCTAATTTTACTTTCCTCACAATTATTACTGTAAGATTTCCCGCCTAGAATAGAAATCAAAACTCTTGCATTGTTCCATGTTTTGAAATTTTTCTCACATAGCATATCTGTTACAGTTTCAATTAAGAAAACCATTCAAGATATTTTTGATATTCAAAGTCAAAATTTTGTTTGACAAAGTGAGCAAAAAATAAACTGTAAAAAATGATTTTGGTTTTGTGATGAATGTCTCTTTTCCGATCAATGCTCTGATGTCAAGGCAAATTGTAAAGCTGTTTAAATAATAAGGAACCATTTTCCAAAACATTTTTAAACAAATAAACTTCATTAATTATTTATATGTAGATATTTAACTTAAACACCTCAAAGCAGTAGAATTAATATCCATATATTATCAGAGTGTTTTTTAAAATTTAAAACAGGTACATATTGCAGGGAAAACAGGAGATCAGTGAATGATCATCATATATTTGACCGAAATATAGATCGAGAAAAAAACTGATTATCGAAAAAAATATTTTCTATTTTCGAATTAAGGATAGAATATATAATAATTAACTGCAATAAAAAACAATTGGGGAAAGAAGTCAGAACTTTGTAAAAAAAACCAACAGACAAGGGGTTAACTTTTTACACTCAAATCAATCCTCAAATCTATACAAATAAATAAAATTGAAGTGTCTGTTTGTAATTTCAAATTAGCAGCTTTTTACTCAATGCACTAAAAGTATATACGGTACTCATAACAAAAAACCAATTTTTAAAATTTTTGTCTGTCTGTTTGTTCCGGCTAATCTCGGAAACGGCTGGTGCGATTTTAAAAATTCTTTCACTAATGGAAAGCTACATTAACGGGGAGTGACATAGGCTATATTTTATTCCCGTATTCTTACGGGAACGGAAACTATACGGTGGAACGTGAAACTGAATGCCAAGATGAACGCCAAGCTGAGCTAAAGAAGTCGTTGTTTTGGTTACTGGCGACCGATGCTCTTCATGAGACATAATAAATTTAAGCTCAAATGATAATACGCTGACACGTGCCATAATTTTTTTTTATGATAGTTATCTCACTGTTCAGTTAAATAGAGCATCGGCTGTTTCGGATGCACTTTTAAAAATAATAAATCAAGGCTTCATAAGCAAAAAGCAATGCAAGAAACAAAAAATTGATAAGTTTTACGGTTAGTTTTAATCCTTTCTTTTTTTTTTATTTACATTTTTAGTCACATTTAAACAATAGTTATTATAATCCCAATAGTTAAGTAGAGCATCGGCTGTTTCGGATGCACTTTTAAAAATAATAAATCAAGGCTTCATAAGCAAAAAGCAATGCAAGAAACAAAAAATTGATAAGTTTTACGGTTAGTTTTAATCCTTTCTTTTTTTTTATTTACATTTTTAGTCACATTTAAACAATAGTTATTATAATCCCAATCTATATCTATACAAATAAATAAAATTGAAGTGTCTGTTTGTAATTTCAAATTAGCAGCAATTGTTTGCGGGGGCGGGGCTTTAAGGGGCGTTAGAAATTCCGATTTTTAAGTTATTAGACGTACAGTCTTGAAACTTAGTAAGTAGATTCCTCTCATAGGGTAGAGATACGCTACAAAATGGGTTTCGTGAAAATTGCCCTCAAGTGGCGTTGCGGGACTTAAGGGGCGTTATAGATAATATAGATTATTTCCATTTTTAAACTATTAGACGCACAGTTTTTATATTTGACAAGTAGATTTCTTTTAAAGAGTGGAGATCAGCTATAAGAAGGTTTTGTGAAAACAGACCTCTAAATGGCGTTGCGGGGGATTTAGTGGCGTACTAGATAAATATTTTCGTTTTTAAACTACTTCACCTCGCTGCTTGAAAATTGGTAGGAATGTTTCTTTCATGGAGTAAATATCCGCTACAAAACAGGTTTGGGAAAAATTGACCCCCAAGGGGTGTTAAGGGCAGATATAAATAATTATTTCTATTTTTGAACTATTAGACGCACAGTTTGAAATTTGGTAAGCAGATTCCTCTCATAGGATAGAGATACACTACAAGATGTGTTTTGTGAAAATCGACCCCTAGGCCGCGTTGCGGGGGTTCAAAGGGCATTATGGATAATTTTTTTTTGCGTTTTTAATTTATTGGACGCACAGTCTTCAAATTTTGCTAAGCAGATTCCTTTCATAGTGTGCAATTCCCCTACAAAATTGGTTTTGTGAAAACAGACCCAGAAGTGGCGTTGCGGGGGCTCAAGTGGCGTTAGAGATAATTATCCCCATTTTTAAACTATTAGACGTACAGTCTTGAAATTTGATAAGCAGATTCCTTTCGTAAAGTAGAGAACCGCTACCAAATGGGTTTTGCGAATATCAACTACTAAGTTTAATTTCGGGAAATTAAGAGGCGTAATTAATAAATATTTCCATTTTAAACTATTTGATCATCCTGCTTGAAAATTGGTAGGCATGTTCCTTTCATGGAATAGAGTTCCTCTAACAAAGAGTAAAACGAAAATTGACCCCCAAGGAGGGTTGCGAGGGGTCAAGAGGAGTTACAGAAAAAAATTCCTGTTTTTAATTGTTAGACCCATATACTTGAAATTTGTTAAGCATGTTTCTTTTGTTGAATAGGGATCCACTAAGAATGTATTTTAAGCAAATCAAGTTCTGGGGGGGTGCAGGGGGTTACTGGGACGTATTGACAAAAAAAATTAGTTTTTTCGAGCTACAAGGACTATAATAATGAAATTTGGTTTGCATTTTTCTTTTGTTGAGTTTAAATCCGCTAAGAGCGGTTATTTTGGAAAACGGCTCTCAACGGGATTACGGGGATATTGATAGTAAAACTTTTGTTTTTTTTTCCTGTTAGATTTAGACTTGAAATTTGGCTTGCATGTTCAATTTACGGAGTAGAGATCCACCGAAAATTGGTTTTGCGGGAATCCACTTGGTTTTTGGGTTACGAAAGAGCAAACATCATTCTATGCTTCAATTTTAGAGATTTTTAGAAAACACAAATTAGATGAGTTCTGCCCCTTTTTTTATCAACAGGCGACAGTTACAGGTATAAGTATATTTTTCAATACAATCGAATTCTTAATGCAGGACTTAGATATCAATAATTTATACATATATATAATCAGTAAAAATTTATAAAACATCATGAAATTCCCAGCGAAGCGGGCGGGTAACAGCTAGTTAATTAATAAGTTCAGACACGCATATATATGATAATCTGTAATGCCAATTAATAATAGTTTCCATTTAAAGAAAAAATATATAGTAGTCACTATTACTTTTCAAAGTAAACAACTGTCATTTTTATTGATAAAATACACAGTGTGAATTACTTAAATTAATACATCAAGAGTCTCAAAAACTGAAGAATGGATTCGTAAGTTTTAGATCATTCTCTTATAAAAATTAATTCAGAATCAATCAAAATAGTAATAATTCCTGTATGTGTAAAAAATAATTCTGTTAACTTTTTTAAGCTTTTAACAAACCATCTTCTCCACGGGTTAGTAATAATTTTGAAGTGAACTGTGTGTGCATCACACTTATTTAATTAATTATTTTTTAAGAACTAATAACTTTAATGTGATAATCCTTGATTATCACTTTAAATTATTAATTCTTAAAAAAATTTAATTAAATAAGTACTATTTAAACACATGAAAAGATTTCATATGGAAAAAAAAATGATTCAATTTATTTTTTAATACTATTTTATGCAGGTTTATATAATCAACTAATTACCAGCAAGTTTTAGCATCAATTTTAAGTATAAAAATTTTACAACCTCACCATCATCATGTTTCAAAAATTATATAACAGTAATATTTGAATGTATTTGTGACTGAATTAACACACAGGAAACTAAAAACGTAAAACAGATAAATTTATTTTTCATTTTAAAACATAGAAATTAAAGCAAAGTATATATATTTATATACACATAAAACATTGTTAAAAAGCAATAAATCAAATAAACTCGAGTATGTACAATATCACAGATTTCAATAAATAAAAGAATAATTCAAGATTTTATTAAAATCTCATTTCTTTGGTGATTCACTTTGCCTTTCAAAGTTTCACTCTTTAACCTCTGAAATTAAAATAAATGAATTAGAAACAACAAGGAACAATTGACTGGACATTGTAACTGTTTCAATAGAAAAGAATTTACAACTTTATATAGAAAGATATATATATATATATATATATGCATGTGTGTGTTGGAAACAGTATTAACTTCATTTCAAATAATTAATTAAAATGTTTTAAATTTTCAATGCATTTCGATTGTAAGAGGTGGCAATGCCAAACAAGCCAAATCAAATCTAGAGAGATTTCAAATATCCAGTGAAAGAATTCGTGTGCGATGACATCAGGGGCCATATAGCTCCTGAGCGATCACTTTTACACCAACCATGAACAAATGAGGTTCAATGCCCTTTTTATCTGCTTCATTTTAAAAACAAAAGCAGACCCCTCTTTAGCCCTAACCATGTTTGGCACCCCCATCTCACAGGTGAACCCTGCTCTCTATTCAAACTTTTATCCCCCCCCCCTGTAAATAGAATGGTGGCCAAAATTAAGGACACTTTTTAAAATTATTACATTTTTTTAATTTGTATACTTATAGAAAATGTTACGTTGTACAAAATGCAAAGTCTTCTATATCATTTTAAAGACAATTCAATACTATAATTTATTACAAAAATAAAATTTTAATATTTTAAACGCAACAAAAAGTTATGTGGCAATAACTATTGATAGGCATTAAAAACTGATGATAGCAGTGAGTTATCAGTACTTAGTGGGATAGTCTTTATTTTTTACTGCAGTTACACATCAATGTTTCATTGAGCTGAAAATAGTTTTAAGCTCTTCCTTCATTATTACATGATGCCAGGAAAGAATTATATTCTCAATTAGTTCCTTTTTATTTCATGGATATCTCATTTGGACTAGTGTTTTCAAACAATGCCACAAGTTTTCGATAGGACTGAAGTCAGGAATGTTTCCGAGCCAAGACAACAATTATATTTAGTCAAGAAGCAATGACATCAAATAAAAGAGTAGATTGGACACCTAAAAAGAGATGTGTGACCAGAAAAAGGTCTTTCCTATGGTAAAATTGCAAGATAGGTGGGTGGTTCAGTGACTACATCTGGAGACTGAAAGTTTCGTTTAAGATGTCCAGAGACAAATTTAATAATAAAAAAAAGCAGGAAAAGACCAAAAAAGACGCACCACATCTGTTAATGACAAAAGAATAAAGATACTATGTCTCCAATATAGAAGAATGTCATCAACACTCATCAGAAGTTATCTGAATGATGCTGGTGTTTCTGTCAGTTCGAAAACAATTAGGAGACGATTAGCAGATGTTAGACTAAAAGGTAGAATTCCACAAAAAAAGCTTTACCTCATTTACAGCAGTACTAAAAAAACTTCCGTGGTCAAAGGAACACAATTGGACAAATGATTAGTGGTCATGAGTTATATGGAGGGATGAAACTAAAATATTGTTATTTGGTAGTGATTGCCGAAAATAGGTAAGACGTAGAATAGGAGAAATGCTGCATCCTGACTGCATTCAAGCAACTGTTAAGTAACAACATAGTTTTATGATTTGGTAATGCATATCAGCACATGGTATCAGTTGCCTTCATATCCTCGAAGGGACACTGAATGTCAGAAAATACATTGACACCATTCAAGAACCCTAACTTCTACCTTCCATCAAGGATCTATTTACCAACAATGTTTCATTTATTTTTCAGCAAGTTTCTGCTTCTTGCCACATAGTAAAGTAATCGAAAAAACTGGTATCATTCTAAGATCTTTAGAGTTGTTGTCCTGGACAAAAAACAGTCCTCAATCCTATAGAAAATTTGTGGCACCATTTGAAAACTCTTGCCCTAATTAGGTACCCATGAAATAAAAAGGAACTAATTATGGATATAATTGTTTCCTGGCATCATGCAATAACAAAGGAAGCGCTTAAAACTTTTTTCAGTTCAATGAAACATCGATGTAAAGCTACAGTAAAAAATATAAAGGCTACCCCACAAAGTACTGATAACTCACTGCTATCATCAGTATTTAATGTATATCGATAGTTATTGTCATATAACTTCTTTTGCGTAGAAAAACAATTTTAAAATGTGTCCACAATTTTAGCCACTACTGTAATTAAATATTGTAAATAGCATAATGCTTAATTTTCCTTATCTTAGTAAATGAATTATTTGTTTTACTTGTTTACAATGTTTTCTTTTGTTTAAGATTCATTTAACCCCTAGACACTGACTCTTATATAAAAAATAAATAAAAAGACCTCTACAACACAAAATATAATTGAAGTGGAAAACTTTTTTTTTTCTAAATAATTTTTAAATTTCCTACTTAATACATAACTCTCTACTTTTTCTCCTCTATTGAATGTTTAAAATGTTCAGTAAATGCTGCCTTTAGAAGAAACCTAATGAAAGCTTTTTTTAAGACATCTATATAACTAACATGAAATTTTAAATGTTCTAAATGATAGCAAACGATTAAACAATTAACTTTTTTTAATGAATATATTTTGCAAAAATCTTTTTTTAGATCCATCTATATAAATTCATAATAATGATTAGATAACTTTTCTTACTTTCAACTTAATTATTTAAGTAATTAATGCATGAGCAATTAATAATAAAGCTTAAAATAATGTTACATATCCTTCATCTAGAATTCTTAATTAGCTTAGCTGTCTGGCATTTTAATCAGGTTTTTTTTTAATATCTGTTTAAAAATTTTCTGGGTTTAAATAAAATATGCATTTGTGTTATTTTTAATGTATGTGAAACAAAAATATCCATTAAAAGTTTAGATATTAATTATTCATAAAAAAGTAATCTCTCAGCAATATAAAATCAATTTATCTTAATGTTTCAGAATGATTTATAAAGCATTCTAAATAAGTAAGTTTCCTTAACAAGTGACCAGTTTTGCATCCTCATTAGGTGATCTTGGTCTACTCTGTGTGAAAAACAAATTTATTTTTTTAGTGTTTTTTCCCAAGAAAAATATCACAAATTATTTTTTTCCTTCTTTACTCAATGGCAATGCAGAAAACAATGTTACCAAAAGAAATTTCAATACATTGCAATGAACATATTTTTACAAACTGCTTTTAACCCTTTAACGCGCGGTGGTATCTCTCTGAAACCACCATTTTCTAAAAAATACCTCTAAACGCGCAGTGGTATTTTAATGAAACCAATAATTCTAAAGATATCTTTTAAATCTCTTAAAAGACACTAGATGTCAGCACGTGAGAAAAAAACTCCTTTTTCTGTGAGAAAAATGCATCATTTTAAAAGCCTTTTTTAAACACTCCAAAAAAGATTTTTTTTAGCAAATAAAAATAGACAAAAATTCAAAGTAAGGTATGTACATTTTTGCTGCATATGCTCTTCATAGCATAACTAATTTTTAGTATGATAAATTATGAAAAGAAGTGCCTTATATAAAGATATTTTCGGGTGGTTTCAGACTGATATCCCCGCGCACCTAGAACATGAAAATTGTCTGTTTCTTCTCCGGCTTATAGCACACACACGTGAGAGATTTAGCTTTTTATTTCTTTTTTTTGACAGGCAATAAAATAACTAATAATTTATGGGGGTTTTCCCATTGATTTTGGGGAGGGGTTTATTATTTCAGTATTACTGCATGTTTTAATAATTTAATAATAAAGAAACAATGAAAAAAAACTTTACTGGCTATTGAAGTTGATTTCAATCGTTTATAGTTATATTTTGTATTATTTAATATTTAAAAAGTAATTCTAATACTTAATATTGCATATTTTAGTAAATTTATTACAAAATATATAAAGAATATTCTTACAAATCTGACGAAAATCATATATTGTTCATCCGAGTATTATGTCGTAGGTGTGCGGTGGTACTTCTGTGAAACCACCTTCCCCCTCAGGGGGGAATGTACTGTAATTTTTTTTAAGGTATTTTCTCTGTTCTAAGATTTTATACATTGTATTTATAATTTTATTTTGAAAAATTCAGCGAATTTATTTTTCCGCACTTCAAAGGGTTAAATATAGTAGTATAGCTGTGTTATAGAAGTACTTAAAACAGCGGTATACTAATAGCTTTAAGCAAAAACAGGAAATTCTTATATGAACCCCACCCTCCTCCCATCTCTTTTTGGTTTGCAAACAATTTACAGGATGGGAGCTGTAAAATAAGACTTCAAATAGTCAAAAAATCAGGAGTCTTTATTTTCCCTTCTAACTATCTGCATAGTAAATAGAAATCACAGAAAAGGATAATTTAGTCATCTCAATCTAAAACAAAATTATTGGTAGTATTTATTCTTGGTTAGGCCACATAAAAAATTTGATGAAGTTCTAGAAACTGTCTAACATTTTTTAATACTTTTGGTTAGCCCTCTGAGCTTTCCCCAAACATTTCCTAGTGTTCCTAAAATCATTTTATGCATATATATTTCATACAATCAGTGGCGCAAACAAGAATTTTTCGGAGGGGGGGGGGGGAGGTCCGGGGTCGAAACTCCCCCATTCTCATATTATGCTCCAATACGCAGCCCAACATATTCTTTTGATTTTTTCGATTTTCAAAAACAAAAAACAGTAAAAAATTAATCATTGATAAATAATTAGCATTAATTAATAAAACTAATTATTAATAAATAGAAAATTAAATTTTATGTACTATATACATTGGATTATAATCAATCGGGAAAAAGGTTTTGGAGGGGGTCTGGACCCGGGGACTACCCCTTGTTTGCGCTGCTACATACAATCAATAAAATGGATTTAGGAACTGAATCATTTTGTATTATGTCTAGAACATATTTATTTATTGAAAAATTATTTATCACCAAAGTTTTGAATATTATTTACTTATCCACACTAATCTTGTAATTTCTGTCATAGTTTCAAAAATTCAAAGACATATTTAAACTTTTTTGGAAATTTTTACAGAAGTTTATTTTTCATAACCTTGACCAAAATGTATTAAAAGATAAAGCAAATTCTCATATATCACCATTATTAAACAGTGCACAAATTCAAATTTATTCATCTTCATTATCTTAAAAGTTTCATAAAACTAGCTTAAGAAATAATCAATATTGTTACGAATTTTGTATAAAATTATGTAAATAATTTGTATTTGGATGTGCAATGCATTTATGTTACTTTATGCTAAAATTGTAATATTCACAAACAACGTCGTCCCTTACGTTATAATGGCGATTCAATGGGAACTTGGCAAAATATTGGCGATAGAGCCAAGTTGGCATCACTTTTGGAAACCCGGTTGTCGACCAATTTGGCGACCATGTTGGTGAGTTCAGGACCCTCTGGATTCTTCTAGAAATTAGTAGAGAAATCCACTAATTTCACGATCTGTGGCGCGAGCGCATCTTTCCGGAACTTTCGGCCTCTGCTACAAATAGAGTGATACTCGCCACAAGAGTCAGTCTGGTTTCAGCCAGGGAGTAGCGAGTCTGATTTTAACCAGCGAGTAGTGAGCACTGTTTTGATTAGCGATTAGAAGACTTGCCTTGAATTTGATAAGCTCGGCTGTGCTTGTGAATAATCATTTACATACGTGAATTTTAGACACTGATTATTGTGCGCGAGTGCTGTTGAAGGTGTGAGATCCTTCTGTTAATTATTCTGCGAATTTTGCTGTTGAATCCTGTATTTTCAAGGATTGATTTACGCCAATAAATACTCATCGCTCTTAAGGAATTGCCTTGTTATTTACGACTGATTTTGCATAAAATCCTCGAACCCCAATCTACGTAACAATATAAAATTGCTTAAATTTTTTTTTTTAAATTCCGATATTACAATTTTACGGTTTTATAAAGAACCATGTCATTGAAATTCATATATTCACTGTTAAGTGGAATCTTTCTTTATATAGAGAAAAAAAATAAGACGGAGTATCATATGCAATGTTTTCATATCAATTAAATATAACTGAAATAAAATTATTCAATATTATAAAAATATCTAACACTTTCTTAAAAGACTAATTTTTAACATAGGTTTTAAATAATAAATTAACCTAAAAATCAAACTAAGATCTTGAATTTCTATAAAATAAGATGAAACATTTTAAATTTGGTGAGGAAATTCTGCATAAAAATAAATTTTTTAGAGATTTTAATGTCCATAAAATATTATATCATTACACAGTTGATTACATCAATTGAATGACATTACATCGGCAAAAAATGAATTTAAGAATATTACCTGTGAATATATTTTTGACATAATTCTGTTATATTTATTGAGATTCTTCTGTCGTGCTTTTTGAAGAGATTTATTTTTCTCTGATAAAAAGTTATTTCTATAATCAAGAAATATGAATTAATTACAAAAATATTATTAAACTTTTTATTGTAATAAATGTATAACATTTTAAATATAACACACATATAGGGATGAACTACAAGAACAAATAATAAATTATATATAGAGAGATGCATTCCAAAATATATAAAAATCAATAGCATTTTATAAAATAAATATAATGATAGGTATGCAATTACATATGCAGAAAATATGCTAAATTTGATTTTTGTAAAGCATCTATCAGGCAATAATATTAAACTAGCTTTCATGGCCCGGCGTTGCACGGGCTTATACCGAGGGTATAACTTAATCCCCATGTTAATTTCCTCCTTTTATTCTAACGCCAACACTTTTGTGGTGTTTGACGCGTACGATGTGAGTGCATGACCCGTGAGTGCGTGTCATGGCTTTGTTGCTTAACATTTTCCCTTCTCTTCACAAATTCTCGATCCTAGTACCACTGAAGACCCGCCGTGTAGGGGCCGGATGCACGTAAAATATGTCGAGATTTCAAACGTCCTCCCGTTGGTGTGGTGTGGTAGTTAAGACAGGGGGGTGCCAGCTCAGGTGTCATCCGCGTCACTTGACCATGGTTCAGAATTACGCGGACCATCCCTAAAAGGCCTCGTGTTGCTGAACAGTGGGACGTTAATATTCACTCAACTTCACAAATTCAGCACTTCCAATATTATTTTCCGAAATTACTTTGATTTCTTTGTTTCTTTCCTCTCCGCTTAGCCCGGCGTTGCACGGGCTTTTACCGAGTGAATAACTTGATCCCCATGGAAATTTCGAATTTCCTCAGGCCGATAGCACTTATGTGCGCGATGAGAGTGATTTCTTTAACTATGTCATAAAAACTCCCTTTTTCGAAATTTGTTCTTGCGTTGGTGTGGTGTGGTAATTATTAAAGATGGGTGAAAGCTCATGTGTCGTCCTCGTCACTTGAGCATGGTTGAAAATTTCAAGGTCTGTCACCAAAAACCCTCGAATAGGCAAACAGTGTGAATTTAAAAATCACCCACTCACTTTCCAATTCTTTCGTTTTACCGAGTGAATAACTTCATCCCCATGGAAATTTCGTGTTTCCCTCAGGCCGATAGCACTTGTGTGTGTGTGTGCGCGCGCGATCTGAGTGATTTCTTTAACTATGTCATAAAAACTCCCTTTTTCGAAATTTGTTCTTGCGTTGGTGTGGTGTGGTAATTATTAAAGATGGGTGAAAGCTCAGGTGTGGTCCTCGTCACTTGAGAATAGTTGAAAATTTCGAGGTCCGTCACCAAAATTCTCGAATAGGCAAACAGGGTGAAATGTAGCCTTTTTAAATATAGTTGTATGTTGAAAAAAGACAAAAAAGTAGAAATTTTTCAAATTTCAAAATTTCACTACTATTTTAAATAATGAGGTAAAATTGTGAGGATTTTTTGAAATATTCGACACACGGGAAAAATGTGTCATGCAATTATCTTTATAAAAGAAGAAATTATTAAATGATTGTTTTAAGTATTTTGAGTGTTTTATTAAAATTTGTTTCGAATGCATAACATACTGCCATGGAAATTCACCTTCCTTTATCAAAGTTCCTGGTATATGTGTGATTCCTTTATATTAACGTCACTACAATTCCCTTTTTAAAAAAAAAAAATATATATATATCTTCCAGATCTTACTAATGTCAGACAGTTTTCAGTTCTCTTTCAACAGCACGGTGTTACAGTGGCTTTTTTGAGTGTAGAACTATTTTCCCCCTGACTCTCCCCTCAGATATAAGATTTATCTTCAAGTTTCTATTCATGACATATCAAAAACAATATTGCTTTAGTAAAAAAATAATAAATTTAAACAATAAAAAGAAAACTATTTTGGTGCTTGAGTAAAAATAAGTCATCATTTTTTAATAATAGATAATTTTTAGGAATCTAAAATAATTAAATAATTTTCAGGTTTTCTTTAATCAATCAGTCGCTACTTACAGTTAGCTTAAAAATGTCTCTAGAACGTATTTTTATCCAAAATAATAGGCGATATACTTTTTATTAACAAATAATTAATTTAATAAGAAAATAATAGAACCATTCCTTTGATTTAAAAAAAATATATTAATTTAATTCCATTATCTATAAATAATAATAATAAAAATTAAATATTGCTTTAGTTTCGTAAAATATCTATTATTTTAAATCCATTTTCTAAAAAAATAAATACAAAAATTCTCACCGTTAATTATCGAAAGGACTATTCATTTTTTCATTTCGTTGTTTTTGAATGTTAGATTAAAAATATATAAGAATGAAAAAGCCTGGAAATTTATTTACATTCACTGCACAAAATCATTCAAAAAGAAAATAATACTGTGTGTGAGACTAATATATGTTTCAGAATTATATTTTTTTTACAGTATTTTTTATTCCACTCATTCACTTATGCCAAGAACAGCAAGTTTGACCTTGGCCGCTGAGCGTTAAACAGAGAGGGGGGGGGATAATAATGTTCTCGCGCATGCGCAAAGCCTTTAGAATGTCTTTAAAGTTTTAATTATTTCTGAGGGCTCAATTTTTAATTGAAAATTCCAAGTTGTCACATATTGATTGGAAACAACAATAATTTTTGAAGAAAAAAGGTTACAAAAATAATGCTTATATTATTTCTCGGAAAAATTTATTTTACGAAAATCATAAAAAAAATCTTTAAAATTCGTAATTTTTAAGCGAAATTGACACACGGCAAAAATTTCATGCAATTTTTTTTTTCAATGAAGAAATTATTAAATGATTGATTTAAGTATTTTGAGTGTTTTATTACAATTCGTTCAAATAAGTTTTCGGCTTTTTATTTTTTAAATCACTGATTCAGAAAGTTTTAAAAATCATTTTTATATAAGCGCAACGATATTGATTCATATGAGAAAAAATCATAAAATATGCAAAACAGCATTGTTTTGTAAAAAAAAAAGTTGTTTTTTTTCTATAAAATTCTTTAAAGAAAGATAGTTTATTCCCGGAAACGAAACTGTAGCATTTTTAAAAATAGTTGTATGCTGAAAAAAGAACAGAAAGTATAAATTTTTCAAATTACAAAATTTCACTACTATTTTAATTCTTGAAGTAAAATTGTGAGAATTTTTTGAAATATTCGACACGGGGGAAAAAAGTTTCATGCAATTACGCATTATTTTAAAGTAAACTATAAGTTTTATGAAAGAGAACAAAAATTTCGATACTGATAAATATTTTAAATAAACATCAGAAATGCATTGAATGCATTTTAATTTTTAAAAAATTTCATTGAAAAAAACATTTAAAAAGAAAATAATACTATTTGATAAAAACATTTAATTTTTTTAATTTTAATTTTATAGTTTTTCATTCCACTCTGTGTTAAAATTATTTAAACACGTATCTGCGAAAAAAGTATATTATAAAAAACTAACTTATTAATTATTTTCTAATAAAATTAATTAAAATTGCTCATTTAGCAATTAATTGTGACATACCATTTGCTTACATAATGGCGGCACTGAAAATGAAGTAAATTTCAGATCAGTGGGGATGCAGCAAGTGAATTCAATCATTGAAGAAGAGAGAATTAAAATATATTTCAGAATATTTCCTTTTTGTGTGTAATGATGTGTGGCGACGCAATGTCCAGTAGGAGAAAAAATTTAAGACAAGTATGAAAAAAGGCGACCGTCGGGTTTCTGCGAGGCGGACATCCTCCTTCGCATTGACCACGCACGGCAGTGCTGCAGTTATAGTCTTGAGTGTAGCGGGAGCTCTGAGCACTCCGCCAGCAGACAGTTAACCAATGTTTGGCTAAATGTAAAATCGCGTATTTTAAATTATTTTAAAAAATCATTACCTTTATTTTAAGGGCGTAATTTTTACGTTAATGCTCTCAAACATCACCAACTATTTGCAAAAATAACGTACTTTGAAATAAAAAATGTACAAATTACTACTTTTTAATTTATTTTTCAGAAAAAAACATAAGTTTACGAAAATCACAAAATGTTTTTTAAAATCCGTAATTTTGAAGCAATTTTTTCAATCTTCGTATATGTTACGGATAATATTACTGTACACACGGAAAAAAGGTTTTGTGAGATTATCTTCATAAATGACGAAGTTATTCAATGTGAAGTAAAAATTAAGACTACTTTTTTAAAAATTCTTTAAAAAAAAAGTTTTGGAAATTTTATTTTTTAAATGAATGGATCTAAAAGAGAAAGGCTTGAAGTTAATTAGTGTAGAATATCGATTTAATAACACGAAAAGTAATTCATACCCAACGATTTAGAATTAATTTTCATAAAAACGCATCTGTTTTAACACTATTTTAAAAAATTCGAAAAAAAATGGAAAATATCGTTATTTCACAAAAAAAATTATACCGTGTCATGGCGAAATAAATGATCTTTCCGATTCTGTAATTATTTTTTGTCTCATTTCGACACCGAAAATTAGATGACAATTTTAATATGGTGGAAAACGTAAGATTACCGCTCGGCCGAAACGGAAGGGAAGTTCCGCCAAGTAAACAACCGGCAGGAGTAAAACAATTCGGCGTTTTAAGGTTTTTAATTAATATCTTTTTAACTAATTACAATATCGGAATATAAATAGGCAATACGGCTTCCCCGGAAAATTCCCGATCTTTTGGTACCTTCCGCGACTTTCTGCGTGGTGCTGTTCGTGAGAAGATAGACGCACATAGATAGATAGATAGATAGATACGTTTGTTTACCTTCGAATTTTAATAGTGTAAGATGTAATTATAAAAAATTAGAGGGGATAAATGGATCAATTAATTCCCAACACCACATAACAGCATCTCTATTTTCAAAATATATTTCAGCAAATAAACTAAGTAATTACTTTATTCAGACTTCAGAAAATATTTAGTTAATCAAAATTTAATTAAAAATCACCAAACATATTTATTAGTAAAAAAAAAAACTACTGATTTAAACATAAATTTAACTTAAATTCAAAAGTGTAATTAATAATAAACTTGCATTAATAATTTAAGAAAAATTGAAACCTATACTAAATATTTATGTATTATTAAATAATACTAACACAGGTAAAATAATTAAAAAATCCTTTACAAGAAACATTTTTTGATAAGATAAATGCAAAAGTAAGATTCAAAATTGAAACTATTTCTACTGCTATATAACAAATTACGATAAATATTGTGTATTCACAAGTTGATTTTTATTACTTAACTAATAAAACTACATATACAACTGTAAACATATTTTTGGCTGGTTTCAAAGGCAGGTTTCACTACCTTTTGGAATCAAAACAACTCTTTAGTGAAATTGTAAACACGAACATAAATTTCATATTAACAAAGAAAATAAAAATTATCTTGTCTTATTTTACAACAAAATAATAATTTACAATAAAAAAAATTTTTAATTTATACTGCAAGATATTTTCTAGATTTAAAGACAGATCTTATACTAGAATATTATAACAGAATTTTGTTAATCCAATTTTACAGTTTAGAAAATGATGAGAAAAAGCAACAAAATTGAAAAACAGTACAGTCAAAAGCAAAACATGGGGAAAACAGCAACTGAATGTATGAAAACTCCACTGAAGTATTTTAATTGCTCAATAATAGTGCTACTTTTTTTATAAAAAAAAAATAATTTATGGAATGATTAAGCTCATGCTTTTTATAAATTTTAGTTATTTAGCAATGGATATACAGTGTCTCTCAAGAGTGATTGTACACTTAAAAAGTTGCAAAGATTTTACTTTAGATTAAATTCAAATATATTGACCAATTTCATTTTATACATTCTCCATGTGATTTCAAATGAGATTTATTTCATTTTTTAAAAATACTTACTCAGTTTATTTGAAAAAGGAGTAAAATACAGAAAGGTGAAGGAAAAATGCCTCACAGTAGTAATCATACACAAAAACCATTTTGGATGAATACTTTTAATAAAAATATTGCATTATTTTTCTACATTTTTGCATTGTGATAACATACAATAAAATCATTAGCTTAAATATTTGCTAGTTTCCTTTTAAATATTCTATTCTTTTATTATTGTATAACTTAAAAACAGGTTGTAGTCATAAAGAGACAGCAAAAAGAGTTCAAAAATTGATTTTTCACTTTAATCAAGATAAATCAGTTTGGAACATTGTGAAAGTAATAATGCTCTCCAATCCAAGAAAAGGCTGTCTAAAGAAACTAATTCAACAATGATTTGTTAGAAAATTTATTAAAAATCCATATTTAAATGCTTCAAAAATTTCTACAGATTTAACTGAAAGATTTTTTCTTTCAGTTTTATTCGAAATTGTTCAAAGTGTACTCAAATCAGCCAGATTACACAAGCATTGAGGTCAGAAAATTCTTTTTGAAGTTACGAAAAAAACCATCAAAATAGAAAGCATAGTCTTCTTTTTGCTAAATCTATGATAAACAAGTCTGAAAAATATCAGAATAATGTCCTACTAGCAGATGAAAACAAATTCAACAGTTTTGACTAACAGGAGTATAATAGTATGGAAAAGAAAAAACAAGGAACTTAATCCCAAGAATTCAATTGGAACAGTGAAAGCATGGGGATGTGTTCTTGTGGGAGTGTATTTCAGTTTCAGGATTAGGTAATTTTATATTTAAATATTTTACAGAATAACTTGAAATTATCCATTCAAAATTTGGGTATTAGAGACTTCATTTTTTTACCAAAATGATCCCAAACAAACTGCTCTCAACATACACCAGCCCTGATGTTTGTATAACTGCCCTCAAGTTCTGAAAACCCCACCTTAAGCAACTTGGTTTAAATCTTTTTTTTAAACACATTTGAAGAAAGTATGAAATTTGAGTAAGAAAACATCACATATAAAAACTATGAACAGTAATCGCAGAAGAGCAGAGGAACAATCCATGCAGAAATTACAAAAAAAAAACCTGGTGAGGATGTTTTATAGACTGTTGTGGATTCTAAAGGATATCCTACCTACTAAATTAAGAGGAATATGTACAATAATTGAAACTACATTGGGTTTTTTTAAGTGTACAAAGACTTGAGACATAATATTTTAACTATCATTTTTTAAAAATAAAAGTAGTTCTATATTTTAAAAATTATGTTATTCCAATATGAATAAGTTGCAGATATTAAAAAAATTACAATTCTGATGTCCTAATTTTTATTAATTGATAAGATTATATTTCAGAGAAAACTGTAAGTGTATGAACACTTTTGAGAGCCACTGTAAATCAAAATTTTGATTTCCATGAAAAATGAAATATATAATGGATATTGTGCTTTTTAAGAAATGAGATAGTATTATGCACCTAAATGTATATTGATCAACATAAAACAGCAATACACAATTTATTATTTACATATAAATAAACGTATTAAGTCATAATTCTTCCCAATTTATGATTAAAAAACATTTAATTTAGCATATTTAACATGAATTATTTATTCAGTTTCTATTAACACATTACAAATCTTCTATCTATCTACAGAAAATCTATAATATTGCATTGTAGATTTATAGAAAAATATTTTTAAAATTCTAATTTTTTAAAAATAATATAAAGAAAATGCAAAGGTATGTATGTAAGTATAATACACACACATATTCTACACATTTTCTTTGTATCAACTCTTGCATGTCAATATCTTTGAAATGTTTTATAATTTCTACAAAACTAATAAAGATAAATTCAGAAAATGAAAAAAAAAGTAATAAAAAACTTAAATTCAAAAATAAATCTTAAAAATATACAAATACTTGTTAATAACAAATATAGGAGTAGATTTCTGTGAAGTATATTCATTCAAAACAAAAGGAGCAGCTCTAAGAAATTTAATATTTCTGACTATTTTATTTTTTACGATATAATTAGCTTTAATTACAAAATAAGCAGCTTTCTAATTTATAAATGAATGTTTTTATTAAATTAGTTCTCATATGATTTTTCTCATAAAATCATTAGAAAATTAAAAGGGCCTAACTGTATATTTATATATAAGTAAAAGATAAAACATTTAAGATTAATATATAATATATGAACAAAAACATCTCAGAAGAATATATATATGAACAAAATATCTCTCCAATCACAGTTTATTTTTATAAAATACAATCAATTTTCTCTCACACATACCTTTTATTTCTTCTGTTATTTTCTTTATTCGAAAAATTTATTTTTGCCTTTTCAGATACATCAGTAACAGGCTTCAGTTCTAAATAAATGAAAGCACATAATTGTAATGCAGAACCATTTCCTAATTGACATATTACTTATGAGTTTTTAAATACAATTCGTCATATGGTGCATATCATCCAATAATAAATGGTATTTTCTAATCTTTTTATCAAAAATATATACCATAAAATCCAGCATATAGTATATAATGCGCATCTATACTTTCAAGCTGCATATTTAATTATTAGGTATATTCGCTGTAAAACATTTTTTCAAAGAAACCTAAAATGTACATGTGTAATACTTTTATGTTTTGTAGTTATTTATTAAAGGTGTTATCCCAAGTTTTTTAAAAAATAGTATATTTTTAGAGATAACATTTTAAGTTTATAAGGAATGCCATTTCTTTTAAATAAACAGTGTTTTGATGCATGCAGAAGTCAAATTTTTATTATACTCATCTCTCTCTTTTTTTAATACATAAAATGTTTAAAGCTATCCTTTTTATACCCAGTGTATAACATTAATCTGTAAATTATGATCTTATTTTGTGGGCTAAAAGTGTGCATTATATGCCAGATTTTACAATAATAAGATATCTTAATATTGCTAAAACAACTAAAATTTGATACACTAAGTTTCTTTTTTTAACAAAAAAAATATATTAATACCTATAGTAATATTTTTAAATATACTTAGTAACACTGCATCCTCCAAAATATGCTTTTTAATGAACTTAATAGAAATTAAAGACAAGAGGGGGGTCAACATGGTAAAATAGCATCAATGAATTCAGAATGTACTTTAATAAAATCATAAAATTGATGTATGTTTATATTAAGTTAATGAAATAATGATCAACTGTATTATAACACTGTCTAAACAGATTAAAGTACATAGTTTAATTTTTTTAACTGATGACTGGCAGATTATATGCATAAAATCTGATACAGAATTATATTTTTAGGTAAATATTTAAAATTTTATTACCCAACAATAGATTCCATAATCTTTGAGCTGACATTATAATGTAACAAAAGTTATATATGGAATGTACAGAATGAATTACAAAAAAATTTTCTATTTCACAAAATCTACTACTGTAACAATACAGCGAAGTATTCACAAAGAGTCAGTCACAATTTTTCACACCAAATTTGTAAAGAAACAAAGCAAAAGCTTAGTTTTCCTTCAAAAATATTTTCTAAGTTGCTGCAATTGTGTGTATAGGATACTTAGAAAAGGGAGATGGGCAAGTACAAAAATTAATACAAAATTGTAATAAAGCTTCACTTTTTATTTTTGTTCTTTAATTATAGGCTTTAAATTTAAAGGTTCTTAAGTGATACTCTAATTATAAGTGTATGTGTGATAAATCAATTTAAAATCTTATTTAACTTGTAATAGGTCTTTGAAAATAAACAATATAACATCATTTTAGAGTAATAAATGACAAAAATAATTTGCAAGAAAAATATGCATCACTCATAATTAAAAGAAATAAGCATTAATTTATTTAGCAGCCTTTTTAGTAATTTTAATAAAAAATTTTAGAGAGAGTTTTGATTACTTTAATTGGATAAGTAATCATAATGCTGAAATATATTTTATCAAAAACTTATAACATAAGATATGGTATTTTTATTAAATATACAATGAAAAATTTTAAAAATGAAAATAATCAAAATATAGCAGACTAAAATATCTTGCAAGTTATGCAAAGAAATACAAACAAAATCAACTTAAGTATTTAAAAAATCAATCAAATATAATTTTTAAATGCGTATTCAATGTCTCTATTTGATATTATGAACACACATGGTGAAAAAAAAGAAACTTCTTAAATCAGGGAATTTATAACTTATAAACCAAACTTTATACCATTAAAAAATTGTTTACTTCATCAATGATTTCAAATTTTTCGATGTATTTGAAACTTTCTTTAAATTACTCTTACAGAATTTACCCAACTAAAACTAGCAGTAAAAAATATAGTCACACAACTTTGGAGACAAAATTGGACATCCAAAAAATATCTTTGCTACAGTGTGTGTGTTAAATTTTACACTGGAAATTCCGTAAAAAAATTTTTTTTCTCAATTTTTCAAAATAAATTTTGAATATATTCTGAATACATAATGAGGCAACAGAAAAGCAGGACACATTTAGGAATGGAGGAGGGCAAAGGTGCTAATTGTGATCAATCTTAATTAAGTACAATAAATATAAAATAAGAGAAAATTTAATTCCCATTTATCTTAAGATAAAATACAAAAAATTTGTTGGGTTCTTTTAAAGAATTTTATACATGCATGTATTTTTTTAGCATGAAATATATACATAAAATATTCGACAATAACTGACTAATTAATAACCTTTAAACTAATATTATTAACTAAACTAAAACTAACTTAAAATATGTAACACTAATTATTTGATATTAAAGCTATATAATTAAGGTGACCAATCATCCTCCTTTTGGGAGGACAGTCCTTCTTTTATAGGTTCAGTCCTTAATCAAAAAGTGTCCTCCCACTTGTTCTCTTTTTCAATATTTTAAAACTAATCTGTTAATCACTGTATTCAGAGATGCCAGGCCGATCTGTTGCACGTCATGTGCCTGTACAGCATGAATTATTGGAGATATTAATGTATTTTGCAAGCATCTATTTTTCCCAAAACGATTCAAAAGATTGATGGCGAACATATTTCACTTACAGAAGTTAGTCTTATTTAGAACGATTTTGTTCTTTAATAAAAATCATGATTTGAAGAAAAATTTATTCCTTTAATAATAAAAAGAAAATTGCCAAACAGAAGAATCAAATCCGGGTGTAACGGAAAAGTTTACCAAAGAAGAGCAGAACTTCTTTCAAACATGTTTCTAATATGTCGAAGAATTGTTTGAAACAAATATCACAGGAAATAACACTTTATAATGGTGTGTTTCGAATTCCTCACAAATAAATTGGACAGATATAGAAAACTGTTGAGATTCTATCAAAATTCCTGATATTAAAATAGATGACAATTGTATTTTTGAAAAAATTAGAAGACTGGATGTATATTTAAATTCTGATAAATTAGAACAATGGGAAAATCAGCAGATTGAATTTGACAGAAGAGGTAGGGGGGGGATATTTATAACCATTTCAAAAATGAACAAATTAGATACGAGAATTCAGTTATTCTTGTTGAATTCAACAAGACTGCCCTATGAGGAACTAATGTAGCCATTGAAAGACTTTTTCAATAGATAATGATTTTTGGACACTAGAGAAATCAAGATTGAATGTTGATACTTTAGATGTAGCACTTACCATAAAGTTCAATATAAAGGATATTTCTTGCTCCGAAATTTCCAATACATTAAAAAATGATATAGACAAAAAAATATCCATTGGAAAAATTCTTTTAAGTGAATAATTAAAAGGGATGCTAGTGCAATTAGTGTATTTTTATTTGAATTAATAAAATGTTTCATATGTTTACTTTGTAATTTTTCTTTAATTTTTTTGTCCTCCCTTTCACTGTTTAATAATTGGTCACTTTAATATATGATAAAGAAAAAGTGTAGAAATAATACAAAACCTCATAATAATAAACAGATTTGATTATTTTCTATACCAGTCCTCACATTTAAAATATTATAATCAAATTTGTGTATATGTAGTGATATTTGCTATTCATTAATTTTTTTAATGCCTGATTCTGTACATAGAAGAAGAAAAGAAAGAAAGAAAGAAAAACATTATTATTTTTGATCAATCAAAATTGCTTTTATTAATAACATTATTTCTTTTTAAAAGTACAAAATTATGCATTTAAGTATGCTATGGAGCAAAGAAATATATTTTTACTAACTGAATTCATAAAAAACTTGACATATTTATAATTTCTCAATTTCAAAGTAAAATACTAATTTAATACAACTGTGGTCTCACCAAATTTTTGATCACAGAATGTAGAAAGAGATTGAAACAACTTTTTACATCTGAATAAAATACTAATTTAGCAACTTTTTCTTTTCAAAACATTTTAAATCAAAAAAGTATTGAACATTAATGTTATTAGTTAATAATAGAAAATTAATTTTAAAAATTGTTTACATAATTTTCCTAATCACATTATTAAATTAATTATATTAACAATATGTAATTAAAACAAACTTAAGATCACATACATCCTTCATTCAAACCAGACCACATCTTTCCATACAAAAAAACCCCTATAAATCTATCTGCAGTAAAAACAACCTCCAAAATAATGCAAGACATTTAACTTAAGTCTGGCACAACAGTTCATGAGGGCTAAGACCTACTGTACCTAACTCAGTATACATGATCTTGGACCCTGAGGTGCATGAGCAGATATTCCGGTCAGGTGGTTAGTCTGACGCAAAACCCAATCAGTGTTAAGTTCTCAAGCAAGCTTGATACCCATTTACTGACTCACTGAAGGAATGAAAGGCTGAGTTAACCTTGCCCAGCTCAGGGTTTGAACATCAGACCTATGATGTGGAAGCGTGATGCACTAATCACTCAGCCACTGGACTTGTAAGACCTTTAGATTCATTCTATTTTAACAAGTCAACAATATTAACTAATTTTTCCTAAGATGTCTGATAATAAAATCATTTTTGGATATAGTATTATAATTTTAAAAAATGGAACACTATTTAAAGATACTTATAACGCCAATATATTTTTAAATGTCTGAGTATATAAGATTGCAATAATTGTCTGTGTATCCATTTATAATGGGTTGGAGGGAAAGTTTTGTCGTATTTTAAAGAAAATATTTGAATTCATTTATAAAAATACGTGCTTAATATTAATCAAATACATATGATCCATTATTTGTTACAACATGTTGCCATCTTTCAGGTAACCTGTGAATTTCTGTTTTGTAGAAGTTCTCGTCCTTGGAGTTAAAATAGTTAGCAACTGCCTTAAAAACACTTTCAAAAGACTTGAATTTTTTCCCATTAGATAAATATGCAGAGGTCTGAACAGTTAATAAACAGATGGTGCAATGTCAGGTGAATACGGTGGGTGACTAAGGACTTCCCATCCTAACGCTTTCAGTTTTTGTTGTGTCACCATTGCAGTATGTGGTCGAGCATTATCCTGGTAGAACACTATTCCTTTTCTACATGCTAATGCATACCTTTTTCCTTTGATAGCTGCATTCAATTTATCCAGCTGATTGCAGTACATATCCGCGTTAATGGTTTTCCCCTGTTTCAGCAACTTGTAGTACACTGGACCTTTCCTGTCCCACCACAAATAAAGCAATACTTTTCGTTGATGGATACTTGGTTTTGGAACTGTTGCTGATCATGTTCCTGGTTTGCAGTAAGAATTTTTTCTCTTAATATTCTCGTAAACAATCCACTTTTCATCTCCAGTAACCAGCTTGTCCAAAAAAGGCTCCACATTGTGTCTAATCAGATGTGATGTACACATTCTTACAAGATCAGACAAATTCTTTTCCGTTAATTCATGTGGAAGCAAACACTTTGCTTTAACACAAACCCAAGAGATTTAATGTGGTATCCAACAGTTGTATAATGAATGCCAAACTCTTCTGCAATTTGTCGACTTGTTAAATGTGGATTTTTTTCCAACGTGGATCGCAAAACATCATTATCGATCTTGGATGGTCGTCCAGATTGATCACTTTCTTGGAGGCTCAGATCCCCAAAATGAAATTTGCAAAAGCATCTTTGACAAGTACTAACGTTTACAATATCTTTTTCAAATACCGCACATAAATTTTTACATGCAACCGATGCGTTGCTTCCTTTTTGGAATTCATACAAAATGCAGTGTCGTAAATGCACTTTATCTACTGACATGTTTTTCACTTTAAATATCACAAGTAAATTATGAACAGTAAAAAAAGACTCCTTTTATATTATACAGCAGCTAAAATAATAAAAAGAAATCCGAATGACTCACTAGTCAGATGTTTTTTTTATTTACAAAAAAATCACCTGCCTATTTAAAATATGACAGAACTTTCCCTCCAACCCATTATACAGTAATCTATACATATATAAGATATTGATTAATCATAAAAAAAAATTAATTCAATATTTTGATTTTTTATGATTACTTTAAATTCTTAGCAAATTTTAAAAATTAGTAAAATTACTAAGATTATTTATAGAGAAAACTTACTTAGTTTAGATGACTGTTTAGGCACAGCATGAGAACCAAGAGGAATATGAACAAATAGCTTCCCCTTACATCTACCTTCCACTTCTTTTTTCCTTGCTTCGATTCTCTCCACAAGTTCAGGTCGATGAAAATTGAATGCTTCCTACACATAAAAATTCAATTTCATATACTTTAAACATTTCACTTCAATAAAAAAACTTTAGTATTGCCAGTTTATTTAAAATGGCTATTGGGTGGAAATTGTTGATAAAAAATTTTCTAGTTGAAATTGATTTAAATTTATTTTAGATATTCTAATAACATGAAAGATTTATTTAGATAATTTAATACTTAGTGTTATGCTGTTGACTAATTTTGTCAAATCAAAAAAGCATGGCTAAATTAAAAGATGTTGCCAAATGCTGTCATTGTATATGTGAACAAGATTACTGCGTTTGTACATGAGGGAGAAAACATTTGCTATTATTGGTTGCACATCACAAGATTTGGTGACATCTTTTCATTTGACATATTGGTCAATGGTATAAAATGTAAGTACTGATAATTTTACACTGCATAAAAAAATTAGCAAATACATTTATATATATACATCATAAAACATAAATATAAAGGTTTTTTTTTTTTTTTTAATTTCAACGGAGATAAAAAAAAATCCTGATTACTTACTACATCTTGTTCCTAACATTAGCATTTAAAATTGTATTTGGTTGAAATTAATAATATAGTTTTTTAAAACCCATTTATGCCGGAAGTTGAACTTTTGAATTTTTGCATGAAATTTTATATGTTAGGTAACAAAATGGCTAAAAAGTAACTTTCACTCGACTGCTGTTCCAAAAATGGAACAACAGACATAAATGGGTTAATTCATCATTTCAATATAAAATGAACAAAAATTAGCAGATATGAGACATCACTATGTTTTGATAAACAATAAGTGAGTTTTCGTAAAGTAACTGAAAATATAGCTTTAAAAAATTAAATATTTCCATAAAAAAGCTCATATTTCTGCAGTTTCCAAGTACTGCATAATACAGCTAATTAATATTATGATATTTATTATAAATTAAGACAGTGATACTATTAATATATAAACAAAGCTTTATAAAAAAGATTGACATCTTCAAAAGTAAATCTGTTTTGCTATTTGAAGTAGAAACATGTAAATATTCAACTATCATGCATTTGCCAAAAAAATTCAAATTCTACTAAGTGCATCATTTAAATTATTTGCCTTTGTGATATAAAGGCAACCAAACCAAATAACCAAATTCTTATAATTGAGTTGTATTTTATGTTTCTGCAAATAAATTATACATTGGTAAAGTTTGGATTGATAAACTTACAGGAAAGGAGTATGTAAATTAGCAAAAAAGCTTGAAACAAAATCAAAGGGCACCAGACCCATCAAAGTATTTGGAATGAAATTCTGGAAAATAAATATTTGGAATTTACAGGCATTTTCTCCCTTGTTCCTCGCATCCAAAAATTCCGATTTCAGAAAAAATAGCATTACAATATTGTAAACTAAAAAATTATGAAAATCTGACAAAATTCTCCATTTTTTAGTACATAGCATGAGCAGAAGACTTTTTTTTTCTTTCAAAAAAATATGTATGGCTTTCTATTTAACTAGGTGAAATGCAACTTTTTCAAAACATAGTGATTGGTAAAGAAAATTTTCAGAACACCTCAAATGTTTATGGTTTATAATTAACAAAATGCATTTTTCTCTTACAAAATATGAGAAAGTTTCATTGGTAAATCACATTAAACAATGATAAATTTAGAGATATATAACACATAATTTAGAGTTTGAAAGGCACTTAGAAAATTCATTGTATTACAACTTACATATGACTAATTACATGTGAATGACTAATTAATCTAATCATTTTAAACAAATCTAATCAATACAGTTTATTACTCTACAAAAATGCATTACTACAGGGGGGGGGGGGATGCTTACATTAATTCTTAAAAGAAAATAAATTTTATACAATGCATTATTCTTTCCTACTAAGAATTTTCTAAAACTATTTTCACAATAATAATATAATTTTTTTTCATTTAATTTACCTGTAAACTTTTATTACAACAGCAATAACATCCAGAAGAAAAAGCACAAAAAGATGTTCCTGATGTAGACGATTTGATTCTTCTAGCAAGAGTATGATTCAAAACAGTTTTGAAAGCTTCTTTTTGATAGCAAAAACTCATATGTGACTTTTTAGACTTATGACAAAAGTTACATTGTGATGATCCATGAATGCATTCAGGAACTTGAATCCCAACAGATTTATGGATCATCTCTTTAAGATCAAATTCCCTTATTCTTTGATTTATTTTGCCTTTTGACATTAACACATCATCAGTAACATCATAATATTTTGATGATTTAAAAGGTTCACTCGAGTTAACAGTTCTGTCGGTCGTGAATAACTGATCTTGTTCCTTTAGAGAAGATTTATTTGCATAATCAGTATGCTTTAAAACATGAGACAATAAATGGGAATTATTCTGTGGAATTGAAGCCTTAGGAAATTGATTTTTGCTATGAATAGAGTCTGTTTCACAAAATACAGTGCTTGTAGTAATTCTTTCAAATTGATTTCTTTCAGATCTTTTTATGTTCTGTGCTTTATCAAGTTTTAATTTTTCTTCAATATCTAAATATTTTCTTTTATGCTTATCTTCCTCAGACAAATTTATTCTGTGATTTATATCATATAAATTTGAATCTTTCTTACTAGTTAAAGATTCCTGGTGATCAAAACTTGTTTTGTGTGCCCTTAATTTCAGCCCAATATCTGGGTTTTCAACAGTAATAAGAGGATCAGAATGGGATTTCTGAATTATTCTATTTTTATAATCATGAGAAACTGATGGTGGATGATTTTGTGAAAACAATTCTGATAAATTTGATTTAGTAGCTGGAAAATGTTTAGCCATTTCAGAAACTATATCAATATCATCCCTTCTTAAATTTGAGGAATTAATGCTTCTTTCAGAATGAGTTGTTTGATTTTCTACAGAAGAAGCATTAAATTTGCCAAGAATTGTTTCATCAATATTTTGCCGATAATTCAAAGTACTTAGAAGAGTTTCATCTGAATTTTTCTTTAAATTTTCTGTATGAAAATAGCTAGTATTATTAGTATCAATTTCATTTAAGATAGTTGTTCTTGAAGTGACAGTATTAGAAAGTGATACCGGCTGAGATACATTTTTCTTCAAACTGTCACTCACATTCAAACTTGAAGATTTTCTTGCATCTGAAATAGGAAAAATAAGAAATGTACTGATAAAAACAAACATATACATACAATTTTGACAGGGAAAAAAATTCTTAACAAAATGGAGTAAAGACATTTAAAGTGACTGAAATCTTTTCCAAAATAATTTATAGGGAATTACAGTTAAAAATGATGAGGGAAATAAAAATTCTGTACATTTATCGATTTACAATATTTTTTAAAATAATAACTCAATGTGATATGGTACATTATTAATGTGTCATCACATAATCTGTAAAGCTTTAATCTAATTATTGAGTTTTTTTCTTATTTTAAACTTTGAGACTTCTTTTGGAATTAAGTGCTATTTATTTATGTTCATTTAGTATTCCATTTTGAAGAGTAAATTTTGCCCCACTGATTCATACTTATGATTTTGTAGTTCAGTGTTTCTCTCTGTGTATTTTAGGTTGTCAAAATAATCAAGGAAAGAAAGTGAATTAAAGAGATTTTATTCAATAAATTTGAAATAATAGGTAAAGCAGGAAGAACTGCTCTCAATATCAGTCAAGCATTTGACCAGGAACAGTCAGCCTAACATTGGTTCCAAAATTTTTCCAATGGAGATGAAAGCCTTGAAGATGAGAAGGGTTGTGGACATCTTTCTGTGATTGAGGACAACCAACCAAGGGCCTTTTGTTGAAATGAACAATCACAAAACAGCTCAGGGTTGCTGAAAAACTAAATGTTAACTATTCAACAATCATTTAACACCTAAGCAAAATGAGAGAAATTTAAAAAGTGAGCTAAATGAAAAAGCAGAAATTTCACTAATATGAACTGTATTCACTTCTTTGCAAATGGCAAATTTCTTGATTATATTGTCACATGCAACAAAGAAAATAGATTCTATACTATGAGAAACAGCATTCCCACAGTGACTGGACAAAGATAAAGTGCCAAAACTTCTCCTCCCACCCCAAAGTTTCATTAAAAAAAAAAGATTATGGTTATTGTATAGTGGTTGGCAAGTGGAATCATTCATTACAACTTCTTGAATCCAAGCAAAAACATTGCATTGCTAGGAAATTGACAAAATGCACCAAAAACAAAAACATTTATACCATCATTGGAAAATAAAAAAGCACCAATTCTTATGCAGAATGATACCAGACTGCATGCCTTACAAATGATTGGGTAGAAATTGAATGAACTGAGAAGTGAAACTCATTCACCCAGTTTATTTATCAGACACTCACTCAAAAACTTACAATTTTTGAAACACCTCAATAAATTCCAGTAAAAGATCTTTAGATTCTAAAGCAGCAGTGCAAAATGGCTTTGAGAATTCATTGGTTCCCAAACTCCAGAATTGCATGTCGAAAGATTGAATGAACTTGTTTCTTATTGGTAAAGATGTATACTCTAATGGTTCTTATTTTAATTAATAAATTTTATTCTAGGCCAAAATATAGTGCTTTAAAGTTAATAACGAAAAACTAACATTATTTTTGCATCAATCCAATGTCTTAAAAAAAAAGAATGCCTTCCATAATTTGAAACTTTCCAGCTTGCAATGCATCCCCTTTCACTCATAAAAAAAAGGAAAATTATTTTTAACAAAACAGGATCTTGAGAGATTTTTTAAAATATTATTTTATTTAATTATGATCAATTATATAATGTTACTATAACTATCAATCTACTGCAGATTAATATATGTCTAGTGAAAGGTGCAAGTTACGACTCTGCTTTGGATTTGGACCAAGTTTTTAATTTTGACATGGAGCACAAAACTGAAAGTGTTTATATAACTTCAGCCATTACTGATTATTTCTGCCCCAACCTTGCTCCTTTTTAGCTATGGGTTTATTATTTTAACTACAAATAAAATGGTTAACTAATCACTTTTCAATTTTGTTTAAATGACATACTAAACAAATTCTTTTCAATGTTTTATTCAATTGAAATATTCCTTAAAGTTGTTTTGATTAAGTTTGTGTCACCATTTATACCTGCTTTCAAAAATATATTATACCAGTGATACATCTCTCTCGTAAATTGTATTGGATTAAAATGCTTACAAAATTATGCAACTTTTTATCAATCGATCTAGCACAATAATATGTACATAAGCAAGAATTCAAGAAAGAATTGCAATAGAATGAAATTATTAAGAATTTTGGGACAATTATGATGCTGCCATGGTTATTTTGTGAACATCATCCTATTTTGGCATATTTTTGGATTAAATGATTTTCTCATTAAGATTTTCCTGTAAAATGGTGGACATTGTACAAATTATTTGCTGAAGTAGCCAATATAGAGGATTGCATGAGTTATTTGAGCAAAAATAAAAAAAACACACAAAAGAAAATGTTCTATGTACATGTTTTGCCACTCAATGGCCATGCTATTGGATTTATATATACAGTTGACTCTCGATAATTCAAACCTTCGATAATACGAACCTCTCGATAATTCGAAGTATATGCTCAGTCCCTAGAAAAACTCTTGATATTTCGAACTAAAATAATGCATTTGGGTACACTCAATAATTCAAAGTAAAATCTGTGACTTTCCAGACTACAACACGCAATAATTCGAAATTATCTTATAAAACTCTCTACAACTCGAACACTCACTAAAATGTAGAGTCCTGGAGCAAACAGGTTGGAGCTTACAAGTTTTGTGTTATATTGTCTGCACCTCTCCCCTGTAATGTGGCTTCTTTAATGATCATCTGTCTGCTACCCCTTCTAGTGTTGAAGGGTTTTTCGATTCATCAGGCGAAAATACACTTTTATTACTCCCCTTCTTCAAGTGGACAATGGTATGTTGTCAGCCGACCATATCTTTTGTTTAACACGTGGCCTGAAAGGATGGTTCGCTATTGTGAAGAAGAGATGCGTAGGATTGTGTCTGAATGTATTTTTTTTAAAACAGGACTTTTAACTTCTGTATAATATTTATATGGTATACGTAATTTTTAAAAATTACTTTAAAATAATTTTATACACATGTACAATTGTTGTTTTATTACATAGTTTCAAATTTAAATGTGTTAGAAAAAAAATTCCCTTCGAGTATTTTGGGAGTTTTTTCCTACCCTTCTTGATAATTCAAGAGTCGACTGTATATGTAAAATCAAAAAATATATATGCTTCATATATTGATATAATACAATATACTGTATTAAATTGCATTTATTGTAAAGTGTAATCATCATACAGACACAAATCTTTACAAAGACATTAACATATGTAGTATTACTTTAGTTTGGAAGAATGCCAGGTGAGACCTTTATACAGTGAGTAAAACAAAATGAAAATGCTCTTGGTAGCTAAATGAACACACTTTCTTCATGAACAATTTGCACTTTTTAAAAAAATTACAGCACATTTTTTATAGAAATTGTTTCCAGGGCTTTTATTTTATTTTGCAAAATAGAGAAAATTTAAAACTGAATTTTTGTGTTCCTTCAAATCAAGGGCTTTACACTTTTATCAAATTTTGATATATTGATAGTTTAAACAAACTAAAGCAGTAACTGAAGGATGAAAAAAGGAGTGGCAAACATATTTAAATTCTACAATACATTGACTACTGCAAACAGTTAAATACTTAATAAAGTAGCAAAGTGGTATAATTTGATCAAGAAACAAAAACAGGTGGGAAAATTGAATTTTTATGTCGATTCTGCACAAAAAGAATTTCCCCAGAAAAAATAATAAATGAGAGTTAATGTACAGTTATTGTGGCATATATTATTGTAACCATATTGGCAACATTGAATAAAACCACATGAATTCTATAAAGCGAAATAAGCTGATGGGAATATGGAGCGTGTAGTCGAAAATTTCTATGAGATAAATAACTATAAACAAATAATCAATAAAAAAAAAAGAATTAATTTTTTTATTATTATTAATTTTATATTATGCTATTAATGTCTTAGTATTATATATAATTATATTATTATTATTCATTTTATTACTAAATTTCAATATTTAAATATTCATTAAATCCCAGATTTGCATTTTAGTATTCGAGCTTGCCACATCATTTGAATGGTAACGCTTAGAATGGCGGCAAAAGGAGAAATATGAAACAAAGCACATGGCTGCCAATTCAGCCTCTACTACAATCAAGGTTGAAAATTTGGTATCTTGAACATATGCATGGTTGTGTTGGTATGCACAAATAGAGTTATTGTCATTATAAGTATATTTATTGAAAGAACATTCAATAATTTATATGAAAGAATATGCAGACACATAAAGTACATACTTTGATTCAAACTTATTTCCTTTGATTGTTGCCCAATATGAGACTTTCCAAGATCTGTATCTGAATTTTTACTATCAAGAGATTCAGAACTAAATCGGCACTGACCAACACCAACTCTTCTTTCCATAGTTGATACTAGTTGATTGCTTTTAAAAAAATAAAAATAAATACATTAAAAATTTGTTGAAGATTAAAAATTACTTAATTAACTTAAAACAATGTTAAAAATCCCATTAAAGATAATATCAAAAAACATTTAAATAATGTTGCATAGTTTAAAACTTATAACATAGTGAAAAAGCAATTAAATTTCAAAATAAAAATCAGTTCTTTCTAAAATTAATTATAAGATATTTATATATATGATACAACCTAGTATAAGGATATTCAATACTAACCCAACATAATTTGATTCCAGGCCAACAATTTTTTTCATCGGTGAATAAATTGAATCTTGAAAATTTACTTCATTCAAATTTGAAGCAGAAGTATGCCAATCATACCCAAAATTATAACGAGAAATTTCAGCTCTATTTGAATGAGAACTCCTCTCAGAAGTTAAAATTGTTTTATCTTCATTCCTATCTATTTTACCTTCACATGATGTACACCCAGTGTCTATTGCAGGGTAATTTACTAAATTAGGATCATTCAATCTACTACTTACTGTTTTCAAATGGTTATTATCTTTATCGATAAGCAATTTTGAATTTGATGTAACAGGATTAGAATATGAAGAAAAAGTATCTGTTCTTTTATCAAGTTGAGATGTACAATTATATTCTGATACTGATGTTGCTATGTTATTAATAAATGAAACATTGGCTATTCTCGAACTGGTATCAGGAAAACCTGCAATTTTATAGCTTTCATCAACAAATGTTTTATGTTCTAATGGATTAGTTTCAAGATTCAAACTAGACGATTTACTTAGAACTTGCTGATCACAGACTTGAACTGGAGAGTTCATCTGGTCTTTAGCAATAAATGATACAGAAGTTTGAGTTGAAACATTTTTTATGTCTTGTAAGTGGGATGCTGATGTAAAAGGATACCACCTTATGTGTGGCTTTACTTCTAAATTTCCATTTACTGAATGATCACTTGTACTGCTGTTACCAAAAAAGCTATGCACAATATTTGAAATATTATTCTCTTTAAGTTTTGAAGAATCATTGCTTAACAAAAGTAATGGTCTAGAATGAAAAGTCTGAAATTGATAGTCCGAGAGTTCTGGTATATCAGTGACATAATGCAAGTTAGAATCCATTTCAGGATTATTTTCATCAAACCAATCATTTTCTACATAATGGTGAGAAAATTGTGAAGTATTAGTTATCTGATTAGAATTCAAAGTTTCTGAGTCAAACTCAAATGATTCTAGATTTCCTTCTTGTAACTTCAATACATCATCAGATCTCTGATCAGTTAAATTTACAGCAGAGATAATATTTACATTTAAAGGTGATTGACAGCTTTTGCAGGAATGGGACACATTTTCAGCTGAAAAATGTTTTGGAACTGACTGCACAGCAAGAGAAACATGCTCACCGAGTGGCCTATTCCTTTCAGGAAGTTGAAATGAATCAGAAGATTTATTGATAATGTTATTTGTAAAAGAAAAACCAGGCACATGAATTTTATTAACCCCAGGCTTTGACTGAGAATACTTCTTAGAACTAATCAATTCCTCAGACTTGGACAGCAAATTGGAAAGTGAAGTAGCTGACCAATCACACGAATGCTGAGAATTTTTCACACTTAGATCCGGCCAGCTTGAATTTTTTTGGGATGGATAAAAACTTGCTACAGAAGTGGGATTTGGCTTTTGAATTTTACATTGTTGGCGCATATCTCGAACAGAATTGTATATGACAGATTTTTTTGAGTCACTTCTAGAAAGAGAACCAGGGGAAGAACTCCTTTCTAATAAATCTTCCACTCCAGGATCATGCACACTAGATGCTTTAGAATCAATACCATCAAAATGAGAATAAGTTAATGAAGTAGATGCCTCACTACTGCTTATAGATGTAAAACCTTGCAATGTTATTTGAGGAGTACCAACACTTGTAGTAGCTTCATTAATAAAAGATATTCCTTCTGGTTCACTTCTTGCCATTGTGGGTATTGAAGTCCTATTTCTTATTTTAGAGTTTAAAGCTATTATACTGTAGCCTATATCTGCACCATTATCCCATTCTAGTCGTTTGCTAGATGCCATGCTAGAAGCTGACAGAGGTGGAGTGTCATGATCGCTGAGACTAGAATTAGGCCTATAATTTAAATAGTTAAATTCTCTATCTAATTCTTGAAATGTTCTATGAGGTTCAATGGTTCTTAATCTTCTATTGCTAGAATCATTATCATTATTTGTACATGAGCTCTTTAATGAATTTGTAAAATTTTCTTTTACATTAGAAGAGTTTTGGTGAGAAACTAGATGAATAGATTGTAAATTAACTGAATCAGAGATATTACCTGTAGCTCTCATAACAGAGGAATTTTTAGGCTCTAAAAAAGATTCAGCTACAACTGTTATTTCGGACCAGCTCCGCTCAGTTTCTTTATCTGAAGAATCTCTGGAAAACATATCTGTGGAGATAGCAGCATCAGATAACAAGTGGGAACTATTTGTCTGAATGTTTTGCTTTTTTGGAATCAACTTTCTTTCAATACTATAGGATTTTGCAGTAGACTGTAACACTGGATGCTCTTTAGAAATATGTTCAAATATTTGATTGCCAATATTGGGATTCCTTTCTACATTTTGTAAAGTATTGGAGAATTCATAATATGACATTGGATCTTCAACTGATTGACCTTGAGTAGAAGATGCAATGTGAAACTTTGATTTTGGTATAACTCCATATTCATCTGTTTTATTGATAGAAATTCTAGGAATAAGTGGATATTTGTTTACATTAGGTTCAGATATATTTTGGAGTACTGGGTCCTTTTGCACAGCAGATAGACTAGAATTATTCACAGTACTATTCTTTAATTCGATAAATGGTTTTGTTTCTATTTGCTGATTGGTATGATTGTTACTATAATCAAATTTTTTCGGATCATTATTACATTTTAGTTCTGAAGAAAACTGAGATTCTTGAGCTATTTCATTTGAATCCAAATCACGGTTTGTTGACTTTTTTGTTCGATATTCATTGATGTTAGGAAATAATTGTGCTTCATGAATATCCATTTGATTGTGAAATAATAAATTATTTGAATCATTCTCAATAGGAGCATCTTCCCAACTTTTCAACAAAGATCTCACTTTGAGTGTCAATTCATCAACAAACTGATCATCTGGAAATGAATCTACTAAATCATTACGGTTGTCATGTTTTGTTACAGCACTTATAGTACTAGTAGGACTGTTATCTACTTCACCTCCCATAGGCTCACATCTTTGATTTATAGCTGCACTCATTGCAACTTTCTCAGACACTAGTTTCTCAGTTTAATAAAATCACTTAATTTTATAATGAAACTCAATAAAATATAAATCGTTTAATACAGTTAATAGTCATACACTTTCATCAAAGTGCATAAGAGCAGAATTATAAGTCATATGCAATGCAAACTTAACATGCATTTTGTTAATTATAAATGAATATTTCATTATCTCCACAGAGCCTGAAATGATGAAATCACCTGGAAAAAAAATTGAAAAAATACTTGTTTAATACATTTTAAGAAATAAAACTTTTAATGTTATACTAACATGTCAGCAATTTCAATCATACAACATTTAATAATACCTTTATTGATAACCTTTACAAGTTGAAATAAAAGATAATTTAAAGTGCATAAATATTGGGTTGGCAACTATTGTGGATTTCACTCACAGATAGCTTCAGTTGAATTTTTAGGTTTGCAGACGTAGTACAAATGTAAAACACATTTTGTTATTTGATAGTTGGCAATTCAGCTGTCAATCAGTAAAAAAAGTTTTTTGATCGGTTGCGTAGTTTTTGTTTGGCGTTCGTTGTAAAATGGAAAATCAAAAGGAACATTTTCGTCAAATTTTGCTTTTTTATTTCCCCAAAGGGGAAAACGCATCGCAAGCTCATAAAAAGTTATGTGCTGTTTATGGTGACAAAGCCTTAAAAGAACGGCAGTGTCAAAATTGGTTTACCAAATTTCGTTCTGGTGATTTTTCACTCAAAGATGAAAAACGTTCTGGTCGTCCAGTTGAAGTTGATGACGACCTAATCAAAGCAATAATCAATTCAGATCGTCACAGTACAACACGTGAGATTGCAGAGAAGCTTCATGTATCACATACATGCATTGAAAATCACTTAAAACAACTTGGCTATGTTCAAAAACTCGATACATGGGTTCCTCACGAACTGAAAGAAACACATTTAACGCAACGCATTAACAGTTGTTAATGCGTTGCGTTAACCCGTTAATGCGTTACCTGCGATTTGCTAAAGAAAAGTAATGAAAATGATCCATTTTTAAAATGACTGATAACTGGCGATGAAAATTGGGTTGTTTACAACAATATCAAGTGGAAAAGATCATGGAGCAGGCCAGGTGAACCAACTCAAACAACATCAAAAGCTGATATTCATCAAAAGAAGGTTTTGTTATCAGTTTGGTGGGATTACAAAGGAATTGTCTACTTTGAACTCTTACCACCCAACCGAACGATCAATTCTGATGTCTACATTGAAAAACTAATGAAATTATACAATGAAGTTGAAGAAAAGCGGCCCGAATTGACAAATCGAAAAGGTGTTGTATTCCATCATGACAATGAAAGGCCACACACATTTTTGGTCACTCGGCAAAAATTATTGGAGCTTGGTTGGGATGTTTTGCCACATCCACCATATAGTCTTGACCTTGCACCATCTGATTACTTTTTGTTTCAATCTTTACAAAACTTCTTGAATGGTAAAAATTTCAATAATGATGATGATGTCAAATCGTACCTGATTTAGTTTTTTGCTAATAAAAACCAGAAGTTTTATGAACATGGGATTATGATGTTGCCTGAAAGATGGCAAAAGGTCATTGATCAAAATGGGCAATACATTACAGAATAAAGTTATTTAGTTCCATGAAAAAATTGTCTTTGATTTTCTAAAAAAAAATCCGCAATTACTTAGTTGCCAACCCAATAACTATTTTTTAAAATTTGGCATATCTGCAGGAAAAAGGAAACAATATTGACACAAGATTATTCAATTCTTTCACAAATAGTAACATGTAAAAAGTTTGTGTTAAAAATAATATTTAGAGATAGGGTTGTAATAATAGATCATATTTAACAGAATACTAATGTATAGTTGATTAGAGAAAAAAGGCATCAGCTTTATGGTTAGGTGGACACATTGTTGAATAACTCCACCATGGAGGTTCAGTCTTCTTTTTAGGATGATTAAAATGGAAATTTTACTCTGTCCCTTGAATTTACAAGTTTGATACCTCCTTTTAAAGAAAGACATCCTGCCTTACTTATTTTCTGAAGTCAAGCATTACAGTTTACAGTAAAGTTCTATAAAGTGCATTTTTGTATAGTGAGTGAATGAGAGTTCAATAAATGTTGCACTGTAAAGCAACACGAGGGCTATTGGTGATGGATCTCACAATTGATGCTAATTTGATATCATGTGGTACAGGCCAAGTTGTTGTTTATGTTTCCCAAGATAGGCGATAACATTACAATTTGGTTACTTAGATATTTTTATCATCTGGCAATGTGGTTGCCATGAGGGTAACTTATATTAGAAATAATTTTTATTGGTTTTTTCCTGAAATAACCCTATAAATTTCAGACAATTTTAATTCAATTCCTTTAACAATTTAACCATTTTCATTGCATTTTCAAATCAAGCTTATCATTTCAGTCTTCTGTTTTATTTAATGCTATTTTCAAATACAGATATTTATAATATCATGAGTGAGCACTAGCATATTTTTTTTTTAAAGAACGAGCATTGTACTTTTAATTATTGTTATAAATTGTTTATTTTCACTTTTATTTTACTTTTTAAAAATGCTTTTTTGAACGTTCCTTGTTTGATGAAATTCGTTGAAGGAACTTGCAGATTTTGGAGTATTGCAAGTTTTCAGTACTTTTAAATTGATATTCACTATTAATTTTAATATATATTATGTAATTATTTTATTGATAATATAATATAAAAATATATGTATTACTAGCTGTTACCCGCGACTTCGTTCACGTAGAAATTTACAAAAAAGTGTTTTGTTCAATTCACAGATCTTACGAAAACTTAATAATTCTGTATTCCACGTTAAGAAATACATACACGCTATATATATAGAGAGAGAGAGATTTTAATGTCATTTTTTTACTTTGTGAATCAATGTTTTGTTTTTATATTTTTGTGTTCTTTCTGCTTTTTGGTGTTTATTGTTTTATTTTTTTTTATTTTCTTTGTTTTTTGTTAATTTTTGTGTGGTTTTTTTCGTATAAATTTATTGAACATCCTCTCTATATACAGTATTAAATTTATTGAAAAATATCTTTATATACAATATTTGGTGTACGATTTTCTTGACCTAAAACAAAAACGCCAGTGGCATTCCTCGCACGTGAACATGCCACGTATAGTTGGCCATGTGAAAAGCAACTCTTAGTTAAATCTATGTCAACTTTGCTTAACGTTTGCCCTTGTGACTTGTTAATTGTCATAGCAAAGCTGATACTTACAGGGAATTGTAGTCTTTTGAATTCAAACGGGAAATTCGATGGTATTATGGGAATTCGTGGTATAAGTACTATGTTACCTTTTCCGCATCCGGATATTATACGACCTTCTATAACGTTTCTTTGCAATGACACTACTCGCAACCTAGTACCATTGCAAAGTTTTGGTGGGTTTAAATTACGGAGTAGTATGATGGGAACGCCAATCTTAAGTTCTAGCTTGTGAGGAGGTATACCAGGCACAATTATACTGTTTAAAAATTCTGTTGGATAACTAACCGTTTCATCCGGATTGCAAACTGTATTGATGGAAAGGTATGTTTGTGATTCACCAGGAAGCTTATTTAACATGCGCTGACTAAGCGCAGTAACCTGGTCGTTTATAGGTGCTAAAATGGATCTTTCACACAACCTCGAATCTTCTTTTATATTGAGATTGTGAACATCATCATAAATGCTATTTTTTTTATCAAAATCTGAAACATTTTCATGAATAAAAACCTAACAATGTTTAACATCGATTTCTAATTATTATACTTAAAGTTCAGCTGTTAAAGTTTAAAACAGCTTAAATATAACGAATTAAAAAAACTCACAATTAAGAAATTAAGAACAATTTGAATTAAGAAAAACAAAGAGGTAGAAAAATGAAAGATACCTTGAAAATTATTATTCTTCGATTACAATATAAATATTAAGCAAATAATAATTATTGTTTAAATGCGACTAAAAATGTAAATAAAAAAAGAGAAAGGATTAAAACTTATCAATTTTTTGTTTCTTGCATTGCTTTTTGCTTATGAAGCCTTGATTTATTATTTTTAAAAGTGCATCCGAAACAGCCGATGCTCTACTTAACTGAACAGTGAGATAACTATCATAAAAAAAAATTATGGCACGTGTCAGCGAATTATGATGTGCGCGTAACACTGTTATGTCTCATGAAGAGCATCGGTCGCCAGTAACCAAAACAACGACTTCATTAGCTCAGCTTGGCGTTCAATTTGGCGTTCATCTTGGCATTCAGTTTCACGTTCACCCGAATAGTTTCCGTTCCCGTAAGAATACGGGAATAAAATATAGCCTACATTACTCCCCGTTAATGTAGCTTTCCATTAGTGAAAGAATTTTTTAAATCGCACCAGCCATTTCCGAGATTAGCCGGAACAGACAGACAGACAGACAGACAAAAATTTTAAAAATTGGTTTTTTGTTATGAGTACAGTATATACTTTTAGTGCATTAAGTAAAAAGCTGTTAATTTGAAATTACAAACAGACACTTCAATTTTATTTATTTGTATAGATTATATGTAATAATCATATAATATACATTATGTATAATAATTGTTTTTTTTTATATTTTTTATAAATAGTATTACATATTATGTTATTTAGTTATAATTAAATAAAATAATTATTTTAAACCACACACACATACTATATGAATATTATATATAATAACTATATAAGTATATTATAAGATAATTCGTGCATATTATTATTAGCACATAAAAACTTTTATTACATTATATTGATATCCATTATTTATTGATTGATCTTGGTTATTCCCAATCTCTTCCTATATTCTTCATTTGAAAAATATTTCAAAACAATTCTTAAAAATTATCTTCCTGACAATTTTTTACCGCTAGACCGCCATCTTGAATTCCATTCTGGCGACAAGAGCTGCTTGACATGACTCCTTTATCATGCCAAGCAGTGCTTGGCACCTTTCCCCATGATGTCAAACTAGTTCCCTCATAATATTGAACATCGATCAAGTGATGAGGATGACGCCAGAACTGGCACCCTCTCCTAACTACTGCACCACACCAATGGGAGTACATTAAGCTTCAACAGATTTAATATGCATCAGCCCTTTAGACACAGCAAGTCTTCAGTTGCACCAGGACTTGAAAAAATGACACTACGACCACAAGTTCGTGTCTATAACCATTCGACTGCCACAGTGTGTTTGTATAATAGTATAAATTAACAGAAATTAAAGAATTTATTTCTATATCATTACATATAATGTTATGATTCAAATATTTACTTAGAATTGCTCATATCACAAAAATACAAATTACTCTAGCTTAATGAGCCAATTTACATATAATGTGACATTTCAAAAATCAAATGTCTGAATTCAATATTATTTTACTGAAATATTATAGCTCTTTTCTATCAGCTGGATACCAGATAAAAATAACCAAGCTTAAAAGATGGTGCAGTTATCGTCAAGCTAAAACACTGCCATGAGAATACTTGACTCTCTATCCTAGAGATAGCATGCCATTGATGGCATGCGACACAATATTTATGGGCATGCCATTGAACAAAATTGTTTGTATTTTAGTTCAAAATATTTCCGTAATTAATTTGTCAATCAAGGAAATATTCAGCAAGATTTTCTCAGTTCAAAGAATTATCCGAAGTGCTCAAGTTTATTATGTTCCCTGAGTTGACTTTATTTGACTAAACTTATCCCAATACGATTGGCTGGAAATTGAAGAATTTGAAATGTAATTGATTGATTTCGAGTCTAGTTCAATATGGATTTAAAAACTTATTGAAACAAGAAAAAAGTTGGAATTGATTGAAACAAAAAGATTAACAAGCACTATAAGTTAAATTGTGAGTAACAAAATTTTGGAAACATGGAATTCAATTCCACACACATTTAACTGTTTAAAGAAGCTGGTTCATATATATGTACGGTACTTTAACCATATTTTTATCTACCTATGCCTGTGTGTCATTATTTTTACAGATAAATAACATTAAAGACTCACTTAGAAACCGTTTGGCATGCATCCTGCTAAAAGTAACATCTTACAATCCTAATATAATTCTTTTGTCATCTAATCTGCAACAACTGAAGTCCCACTAATGTTACTTTTCTTTGAATTACATGTATAAAAACAACATTAAATACTTTACAATACAAAATATAACTTTTTGTAGTAAATAGTTCTTGGAAAGTTCCGAGTTGTTAGTATTTAGTTTTATTTTCCCAATAATCACAAATCAAAATTGTTTGGTGGCACATCTATATGCCAATTTCACTATTTGTAATAAGGGTAAACTCATCAAAAAAGCAATTGGTGTCTTGTAAAAGAATTAGCTCTTTAATGTTCAAAAACTTTTTCCTTCTGTAATTACATGTATTACTTTACTCATATTCATAACAATCACTTTTCAGCATTTTGTGCTTACTTAATATAGTTTAATAAAAAAAAATATCTAAATAAAATCCGGGCATAATATTTTAGCAGTTGTGTTTGAATGGAACTGAAGAGTACAGATTTACAACAAAATCTAAAATAGAATTAAATGGTTTGGGAATTGTAAGAAGTGTAAAATGAGATCACTAAATAAAATCGATCGATAAAATTTATCGATCACTTAAATAAAAAACCTAGTGTAAAATTAAAATTTGGATTTTTTCCCTTACAAATAGTATAAACAAAATGATTGTGTAAAATCATATTAGGTGAATAACACAAGCTTATTACCCCAGACAACAAACGAACAATTTATCAAATAAACAGTCAAAAATTCACTTACGCAAACATGTTCATTTTCAAAAAAATCAGTGAATATTCTTGTCTAATTTTTGCGGAAAAAATAACTAGTTGCAAATATTGTGATGTAATCCTTTAAAATTCCATAATTTGAAGCAAGTGTAAACAAACAACATCAGTAAATTTAAATTACTTATAGCAGTTACAGTTAATACTTGGAGAATATGTAAATTCTCTAACATTATTTGAAATGGACAAATTTTGCATTAAGAAAAACTGCATTATTTCGTTCTGCCGTTCAAAATACATTTTCCAAAAATTTAGGACCGTAATTATTTGTCTAAAGAAGCTATATTTGTCGCTATAAAATGTTTCACTTAGTAAAAATTACATTGCATGAAAAGCGGTGACCTATTTTACAGATCCCGTAACAAATGAGCTAATAAATTAATTCTTAAAGCTGTTTTACGTACTTACCTTCTCAAACGCATACAATGCCGGTTAATTCATTGGGGGCTTGAGGGCGAGTAACTAGGGGCCCGGATAAGCTGGTTTTAATCAGGTTTTCTGGTAATAAAAATTTCGATCCATCAGTACTAAGGGGCCTGTACAGCTTCTGAGCCCAGAATACAAAATTAGCTTAAATTAACACTGGACTCAGCATAACCATAAAAATCTGTAGTTTAAAAATAAAAAAAAATTGGACAAAAAAACCCGACTACTTCTGTTATAAATCCATCAAAATTACTGAGGAGTTTAAAGACATTTGAAAATGTGCCTTGCCAAATTGAACGAATACCATTCAAAGGTGGCAGTCGTCCATTTAAGCTTTATTCTTATGACTGCGTCTTTAGCAATATAAATGAGCGTTTGAAATTAGGGAGGGGGGGGGAGTTCAAAATGCACTAAGAATGCTTAGTAGAGCAAATACTATTAGAATATGACAGTCATTCATGCTTCTGGCTGTGTCACACGCAATGACGTAAATGAGAGTAATGAGTACTGCGCGGTTCTTCTGCTCTGAACATAATTATAAAACGAATTTTTAACATTTAATCCATATTATACACTAAAATTTTTGAGTCAGTCTTAGAAGAAGATTTTTAACGTAATTTATGAGAATAAAATATTACCGATTTTAATATTTTTTATATTTTAATGTCTCAAGAGAAACGATTCCCTTATATTAATAACTTTTTTAATAAGATTTTCGATTTTCTTTAGAAACACTTGGTATTTTGGATAAAATTTTGGTAATCCTGTTATTTAAACTTAAAGTAGAATATTGCGAAAACGATATGTTATAAATCATTCTTTGAAATAGTTTTATTGATTATTACACAAAATTACTGTATATAAAACATCTTTTATGCATACTATATATATATATATATATTTATATTTTATTATTTTTTATACTTTTTTATATTTTTACAATAAAACTATTTTTTTTATTATTGCTAAAAAATATTTTTCACTAGTTAGTTATATAATAATTTTTTCCAGTAAAAATTAGTACTTGTTTTTTTTTTTTTAGAAATGAAAACAAATTTTTAAAAAAAATAAAAGTCTTATTTTAACTTAAAATTTTTTTTTTTTCAATAGGAAGAATATTATAGTTTTTTCTACATTTTTCTTGAAATTGAATCCTTTGTAGACGAAAGATTGACACATTTTTCTACCCAATTAGTTTTTATTCCTTCATTAATTTCCTTTTAATTGAATTATATAGATAGATTCCCTTAAGCAATTTCTAAGAATAAATCAATAAAATAATAATTTCTCTCGTCAAAATAATATTTTTATAACAATATCTCACTACAAAATTCTTTTTAAAATCAAGCGTCATGAGATCCAGAAAATACAATGCCATTTCCAAACGATTTTACATAAAACAAACAAACAAATAAATGTAACTAAGTAACATGTTAAGAAAATTAATAAAATAAAGTAAAAGAAAGGACTAGTTCACAATTCGTGTAAAGGTGTACATAATATTTAAAAGCAGCTTTCCATTTTTCGAAGACATGTCAAATGAGAATAATCAGTATATTTTACCATTTTCCCTTCAATTCTATCTATAAATAGTTCTTTTTTTTTTTTAAGGAAAATGTCAAATTTTATGAGGATGCAATTAATCCAGTGGCACACATAAGAATTTTTCAAGGGGGGGGGGGGTCGGAAATTCACCATTCTCGTATAATGCTCCAATACGCCGTCCAACATATTCTTTTTATTTTGTCGATTTTCGGGAACAAAAAACAGTAAAAAATTAAATATTGAATAAATAATTAGCATTCATTAATAAAACTTAAAATTAATAACAAATATTTAAATTTTACGTAGTAAACATACATAGGATTATAATCAATCGAGAAAAAAATCGAGGACTTTGGGGGAGGGGGTCAGGAACCGAGAACCCCCTCCCTTTCGTGCGGCTTTTTTACTTGTTTCAAGTTTGTTATATTTAATATCTAATAATTAGAAATGCTAATAATTGTATTTTCATTTTTTTTACTTGTTTCAAGTTTGTTATATTTAAATCAATATCAATAATTAGAAATGCTAATAACTGTATTTTCATTTTACTTGTTTCAAGTTTGTTATATTTAAATCAATATCTAATAATTAGAAACGTTATCTCTGCATATTAATTTACAAGATGAATGATACCAAAAAGATTGCATCCCTTATGTTAGTTTTAAGTAAGTTACTTTTAGCAATAGGATAAGTTTATGTTACTTTCCTTTCTAATTTTTAAATTGGAACAGATTGTACTCACCATAGAACAAATATTTTTATTAACCCGGCACTACTCGCGCAGGGTGTGTCATACCCACCGTCTAACTTTTTTCAACGCTCCTTCTAAACCTTTTTTGCAAAATGGATGGTTTCTTGTGTAGCTGACCTTAGGACATATCCTTTGAGGGGCCTTATCTTGTAGGCAAATTCTAAATATATATTTTTGGATATCGCCTCTTGGGGTATGTCATACCCTGCGTGTGAAAACGTTACAGTTCTGAATGCATGAGCACATTTTAAATCTTCCTTATGCGATTAGATATTACTGTAGTAATGATGAAGAAATGTGATGTTTAAGTAATTTAATAGATATTGTTGTTGTTGTTGTCGTGTATGACAAAGTGCAAAGGTGTATGTAACAAAATAAATATATAGAAATGAGTCAAATATTGCCAAAGGCGTGAATCATTGCCGTGGCAACATCCATGGCACGATCCGAGTATAGGATGTCCATGCTGTAGTCATTGTCTATTTTAAAAACGGCACCAACAATGGAAGGACAGTTAAAAAGATGTTTGGGATCCAGTTGCTTGCCTGGGCAGTGCCTGCATTCCACATATGATCTGCATCCATCAGGCAGAATCTTCATGCCCTTAAAATGTTTTGTCCTTAAATTGGTTATTGTTGTTGTAATTTTTCGGCTATAATTTAATTCTGGCAGCGAGAATTTTTTTTCGTAGGTTTGAGCAGAGCTTTTGTTTTGCGACTGCGTTGGCATCAAAGACCGTAGTCGAAGAAGTTACAGGTTCAAGTGTTCTGGCTTCATTGGCAAGGAAATCGGCCATCTCGTTCCCTTCGATGTCAACATGGGCCGGGATCCACTGGAGGGGGCATGATTTGCCGAATGCACCAATGGAAAGTAAAACAGAATTGATTTCTTGGGTGAGTTCCATTTTTCCTTTCATGATGGCCTCAAGAGCAGATCTACAATCGGAGAGAACAATGATGCCGTCAGAATTAGCGATTTCTGTCCATGTAAGGTAAATATCTAGGGCTGTCCTAATTGCTATGAGCTAACACGTGAAGTTGGAAGCAATTTGCCCTGCGGAGACCTTGTGTTTTGAAGTTGTATTATCTGGGTATTTAAGAAAGACACCAGATCCACCCCTATTGTACTCTGAGTCTGAAGAACCGTCAGTGTAGGCAATTACTAAACGAGGCCTCATAAGACTGATAATAGCGTCCATGCCTTTCCTTTTAATTGTGTCCTTAGATTCCTTTTTTGTGCAAGGCTCAAGAAGGTCTAAAAATATTTTGGCAGAGGGAGGTGGTTTGACTGGAAAACAAGGTTCTTGAATGATGTCAAGGCTTGTGTGATTCAAGTAAATGTTGTTTCTGATGTCGTTATCAAACTGAAGTGTTGAAGATCTCTTCAGCCTATGACAAATAGATATTGTATTTAAAAGATATAGTGCAACAGTATTTTCGGATGAAGAAACTCTCTTCGCGGCTATGATGAGGAGAAAATCAAATGATGAAGAGAATAACAGCAAGTATGATTCCTCCAATGAAATAGATCCAAATTTAGAAAAGGGAGATGCTGTTGAAAATAAATATTTTTATATGTAGAGATACAAAAACATTTGGGAAGAACGTAATTTTAAAGGAAACAGTTTGTACACATCTTATCCACTTTCAGATGAACTTTTGAAAAAAAAAATAATATTGCTGGAACAAAATAAGAGAAAATAAAGAAGAAATTCCAAAATTTTTGAATTTAAAGAATAGAGAAGTTTACTCCTATATGTTTAATTTTAAAAAGATACAGATTAAAAAATAATAATAAGATCCGGTGAAAACATCGCAAACACTCACGACAAGATTAAAGGAGTGTATAAACAATGCATTGAATGCCTTTATAAAAAAAACAAAAAAAAAACTAAATTTACGTTTGAAAAATGTAATAAAGATGTTTTATTTCCAACTTTTCTTCCTTTTTAACCTTTGTATACAAACTTTACGGTAAAAACACAATGTAAACATCTTTGGGTATGACATACCCTGCGCGAGAACTTTAGGTCGGTTGTTTTGCGTGAAGTCAGAATACATTTTGTTTTGTTTCCTTTCATAAAATTAATAATTATTTAAATACATTTTTTATTTTTGACTTTTTGATACGTTTTGCCCACCATGTAGTGTTATCACGTCCCCCTAAGGGGTGCCGAACACCACAGTTTGAGAATCGCTGCAATAACAAGAAAACGTTATAATCATTTGCCTATAGTTATTTAAAACTTATGTACAAAAATATGAATGCGGATTTTAATGTTCGTTTTTTAAAATACAATTATCTTCCTAAATGATATTTTGGTATTACTAAAAATTATTATTAAAAATTTAAAAAGCATTTTTTTAGACAAAACCATTTAAAATACAGGTTTGTGCACTTGATGTCTTTATATTTTATTATTTAAATCAATGCCTCTGTCGTTCTTTAATTATTTGAATGTAACTAATTTTTTTAATGGGGCTGCGAATTGGTATTACACTATTGTAGATCTAGTACATTCCCCAGGAGTTCGTATCATACCGGCACCATATAGGTGATACCAATTGCCACCAGTAATTTTGAGAGAGAGATGTCCAGTTTCCTCCCCAGAGGGAAGCACCTGAGCACTGAATGTGCCAACTTGTTCTGGGAATTTAATTTAGCTAACAGCAACCAAGTCAAACAGGCACTCAAAGGATATTTTACATGCAGCATAATTATACGACATAGCCACGGTTGATTGAATGCATCATGAAAATCGACAGATTTGGGCCAGAAACGCACCCACAGCCCTAGGTGCAGAAAGCCAGTGACAAACCAATTACACCCCCTAACCGCCAGATACTTAAAATTATTTCCTTCAGTTTAATTAATAAGTTATGTATAATTTATCATTAATTAGGATTTTTAAAATGTAGCACTTGTTGCAAAAGCCGCAAAAAAAAAATCATATTCGTTATTTTAAGCTACTAAACTAAAAATTTCAAACTTAATATGTTACTGCAGCGTTTCTTAAACTGTGGGGTTCGGCACCCCCTAGGAGGGCAAGATAATTCTACGAAAGAGGCGCGAGCATATTGAAATATCGAAGACAAAAGATTATTCAAAGAAATTATTAATTTACTGAAAGTACAAACAAAATACATTCTAAAATTAATACTTATCTTCATAATTTGTATGGTTTATATTTAATCCCTTAATTGCCGATTAAAAGTTATGCGATTCGCTCCCCAATGCCACCGTTTTCCGCGTAAGGGCACGTGTGAGAATATTGGGGAGGGTGGGTAAGAAAACGAATTAATAAGCAAATCCTCTGAAATAAGTAAATCCTCCGCAAACACTGTCAAGGTTATCTAATTGTATTTCAAAGCCTTCGGAATAATTCTGTGGATAGCAATGCAGAAAAAAGATTGTTATTTGGAAAGGCGTATATATACGTCCAAGGCAATTAATGCTTTGGCAGAGTGAGACGTTTATATACGCCGGTAGTACTCAGGAGGTTAAAGTCGCATTGTAGCTTGAAAGTTAAAGTTTAATTTTCTTAAAATCAATACATTGATATTGTGTATGAAAGGGGGGGGACGATAAATATTATGATTAAAATTTTGGTCCAAAATATTGAAAGTTGCCGGCTGGGTGGCGTGGTTGGTAAGTCGCAGGCCTTCTGCACCCAAGGTTGTGGGTTCGACCCCAGCCCAAGTCGGAGGATTATCGTGATGCATAAAATCTATAGCGGCCATGTCGTATGATTATACGGCATGTAAAAGATCTCTAGAGTGTCTGTTTGGCTTGGGCTCTCTTGGCAAAATTTAATCCTGGTATACAAGTTCGCATCGTCGGAGTTCAGGTGCCTCCCTCTGTGGAGGAAACTGGGATTCAAAATTACCTGAGGTGATTGGTATCCGCCTATATGGCGTAGCACTAAAAGAGTGATACCAGCTCTTAGGGATGTACGAGGACTGCAATGGTAAAAATAACAATCCATGCCCATTGGATAAAAAAAAAGTATTGAAAGTTTGAGAAGAAGGGTGTTATAGCAATAACAACGATATTACTTAATAAACGTTTTGAGAAGAAACTTTGAACATTTGGAATAGATATGTATACACATTATTATGCAGAATATATTATTGGCCAATTTTCCTGATCTGAGGCCGTTATTGAAGAATGTAGTCCTTCAAATGGTGTAAAATATTTATCTAATGAACCTTTTTCTTTGTTTTGACTTCAGGAATACAATCCGAATCAATAATTTATCCCCCAAAATAAATTTTAAAAAAGTACAGCCATCATGGCCTTCTTGCAATCTGCTGTTTACCTTGACTTCCCTTCAAACGGTGATACCACTTGTGCACCTTCAATTTAAACATCGTAGAATCATTGTACACCTCCCTTGGTATTTCTTAAAGGTCCTGTTTTTTATTTACCCAAAATCTGACAAATTTTAATGTTACAGCGTTGTACATGAAAAACCCGTGTTTCGTATATCACTTAACTTAAATGACTATATCAGAAAAAGTAATATAAAAAAAAATTAAATCAATTTCTACTTAGGTCAACAAAATTTTTTTTTATTTTAGTTACATTTTATTAAATAATTGCAGTTTAGATAAATATGTATGTACAAATGGCAGAACCACAATATTAAGTGACAAAATACAAAAAGGTTTTTCCCTAGCTATTTTCCATTTTCCTATCTGTATGTGGTGTTGAACTATTAATTTTGCTTGACATATTTGTTCATTTTTAAAATTTTTTTTGATAAACTAGTATTTGAAAAAATTGTATTAACATGAATTGCACTAAAAATTTAAAAAAAAAAATCTATTTGTATCAGAATGGATAAATAGAAAGTATTTTATTAACTATTGAAAATTTGAACAATATATATATATATATATATAAGGAGAGAGTGAACTAATATAGGAATTGACAAAATGGCTGTGAGCGCAGTTTTACCCCATGTGATATGAGCAATATCACCCTTTACATAGATGATAGAAATGATAAAATGCATTTCAGTGATGTTTCTTTTATTACATACTTTGTTTCAAACGGGTAATCGTTGCCTGGGAACATTTCGACCGTGCCACGTACATATATATTAGGGATTGCAATAATGAACCAAAAGTTCAATACCGGTATTTAGTATTTTTTAGATCTTAATACCGGGCCCCCGGTGTTAATAACAGAAGTAGTTTTCGGAAAAGAAAGAAAGTACAGGGGTTTCTTTGTTTTATTTTCCAGTTTTATTAGAGTGTAATATAACACAAAATTAATTTACAATTTTTAAATTATAACAGCATATAAATAATCACAAAAGGCAAAGAAACGTCTTATTTATTTAAATAACAAAAAATTGTAAATATCACTATTCAGTCTGTAATACTATTTCAAATTTTTGAAATGTGACACCTTAAGAAACATAATGCATTATTTGTTCTGTTATTAAGCTTGGAACGTAATTATGTGCAAAAATTACCAGCTGTCGAAAACACCCTTTCGGCATTTACGCTAATTGGTGGTATTGTTAAACTTTTTACTCTTTGTTTTGCCTCAATCTCTCATCTTCAAATAAATCGATTTTTTCGCCTGGTGGTTTTGGTTATAGCTGATTTCTGTATTGTATTTTGGTTTGTTGAAATTATTTAGTTTTCGCTAATTCTAATTTTTGATCAAGAGAAAATTCCTTTTCAATATCGACGTTAGTCTCATAATCATTTTCGATAATTGTACCGAGTTCTTCTGAATGTGGATAAGGTTTGTGGAAAAGAAATTTTAAGAAAATTTCTTTTAACTTGATCGAATTTGAACGAGTTAGTCACTTTTCTCCTTTTTCATTTTTAAATTCTGATTATATATAAATAGAAGTATGATATGCATGTACAATGCGAATAACAAACAGCCTAATTTAAAAAAAAATATCGAAACATTACGCATTTTTCACAATTACAACCTTGTTTTCTCAGATACGAATATCAGACTACCAATCCTGTGCGTGTGTGGTATCGCTGTCAGCAGTAATACAATAGTTTTGGATAGTTCCTTGGATAATTCACGTATTTTATCAATGATCTTGATTGTACGAGGCAACTTTATACTCAAAGTCTAATTAATTTAGCCCTTCAGGGAGACTTAAAAACAAAACCGTATACTATTTTGCTATGGTGGTGATGCATGAACATATAGTGGAAACAATTTTAAAAATTTCTAGTAAATACCGAAAAACCGGTATTTAAGCTTGTGAATACCGGTATTACAAAAAAGTACAAATAGCTCAAAATACCGGTATTCTGTATCCCGGCATACTGTTATTGCATTCCCCTAATATATAGCTTAGTTATTAAAAGTGCGTTCTTTGTTCTGACACTTTTAAAACTCAAAAAATGTATAAAAAATATAATTTGAAATTGTGATAGTATTTTAAACAAATTTATTCTCAAGTATTACTTAAAATAAAAAGCTAAATTAAGTGAATTAACACGAAAGGCAAATGAAAGCTAATAAGTTTCTTAACACGATAAAAAATCAAGATGATTTATAATTTGAAAAAATTTTCAAATTGATTTAAATAATTGCTCAGTAAAAATTTTATCTTTTAAAATTAGCTCTTTAAAAATATAATTTGTAAGTTTAGCATTCCATCAACGACATATTTATTTTCACAAAATACCATGCTTAAACTCATCTGAAAATATTAAAAAAAAAATTTTAAGAGAAAAGTTTCTAAAAAATACGAAGTTTCCTAAAGAAGCATTTCTCAAACTGTGGGGCGCGCCCCCTAGGTTAGCGTGGTAGATCTACTGGAAGAGCGCGAGCATATTAAAATGTCGAAAGGAAATTATTTAAAAAAAATATTAATTTACTGAAAGAAAACAAACAAAATACATTCTGACATAATAAAAAATAAAATACACATTTACACTGATTATAATACTTTTGTAAAAGAATCAGTACTGCACAATGTTTTATAATTAATTTAACAACATTAAACAAACAACAATAATAATTTTGTAATTAGTAACAATAATTTATAATTGATTAAACAATTTAGCAATGACCCCATGAGCTTGCTATAAATAAAATTATTTACAAAAATTAACACTTATGCTGATAATTTTAACAGTTTATAATTAATCCCTTACCTACAAAAAAAAGTTACGCAATTCACTTCCCAATGCCACCATTTTCCACGTAGGTGAGCATTAACGCTTTGGCTGTGTGAGATGATTATATACGCTTGTGGAACTTAAGAGGTCCAAAATCGTATTGCAGCTTTAGTGTCAAAGTATAATATTATTGAATTGTATAACATTGTTACTGTACGGAGGAGGGGGTGACGAAAATTATTATTGAATATTGGGACGTAAATATTGAAACTTTGAGAAGCACTGCTCTAAAGGTACAACTATTGATTTAATTCAAAAGTTAAGGCTCTTTGTTGTTATACTTTTTATTTCAAACCATAGCTCAAATTCGCATTATTTAGCATTAGTTAACTCAAACAATTGATATAATTTTCTCTACTATTAGAAAATATATTGATTAATTCATATAAGCGGAAATTTTGCTTTTCCAAAAAAATAAAATTATTGTTACCTGTAGAAATAAAGTAAACTTAATATTTTCCTATGTGCTTAAACAACAGATTCTAGTTTAATCCGATATAGAATCTCAAAATAGCAATTTTTCTTAATAAATATTTAATTACAACTATTTTCTTGTAATCAGAAACTGAGAGTGTTAATTCATTTGTATACAATACCTTTTTTTCTCTGTTGAGTTATCAGAAACTCTATGCTCTCTTCATTTAATTATATATGAAGAAACTTCAGCTTCGAACCAAGTGTTTTTCGCTGAAGGTTTTGGTGAGTTTACAACTATCTTCCAAGTTTGACGGCTCCGACCATTAATTTTTATTACCTAAGATGTCACACTTAAATTCTCAAATATATCTCTTCAATCAGAAGCGTACTTGAAGAGCATATGGCTTCTGAAGGGGCCGTGGAATCTTGATTTTTAACACGTGTCCGTCTCTCTCTCTCTTTCTCTTACAAACAGATTACAAAATGATCTCATGGAATAAAGATGGTTAAAATAAAATGTCTTGATGATCACTCGAAAAACACGACATATATATATATATATATACCAGGTGTATGCAAATGAAATGAGACGATTGTTTAAAAAACACACAAATTTGCGAAAACTGTTGATATTTCTTTATTCGAAATAATATCCATCACTGGTTACACATTTTCCCCATCTTTCAGGCAATTTGTGAATACCACGCCAAAAAAATGTTCGGTCTTTTGAGGCCAGCCAGTCATCAAGCCAAGATTTGACGTTTTCGTAATAAGTGAAGCGCTGGTCAGCCAATGCGTGTCCCAATGATTCAAATAGGTGGTAATCGGAAGGTGCCAAGTCTGGCGAATAAGCCGCATGCGATAAGGGCTCCCAGCCGCGCACCTTAACGATGTCCTTGATCGGTTTAGCACGGTGGCTAGGTGCGTTGTCATCAAGGAAAATCACTTTGTGTTACCGTTTCTTGCATTGCTCACGTTTTTCGAGTATAGCATCGTTCAAATTAAGTAATGGTTGCTTGTAGCGATCCGTATTAACGGTTTCGCCAGGTTTGAGAAACTCATAATAGATTGGTCCCTCCTGATCCCAGAAAATACACAGCATTGTCTTGCGGTCGATTTGGACGGCTGTCCGGGGTCAACATATAATCGATTATGCTTGGGATTCTCAAAATACGATGACCCCAGTCACAATACGATGGAGATATGACTTGCGTTTGTAGCGGGCAAGCAATATTTCGCATACGGTTCTTCGGTTTTCCTGTTGGCGGTCCATTAGCTCGTGTAGAACCTATTTACCGACCTTTATTATCTTGCCCATTGCTTTGAGACGACGGGAAACAGTGCTCTGGTCAACATTCAATTGTTCTGCAAGATGTTCTTGCGTTTGGCCATCATCTTCATCGAGTAATGCTTGTAATTCAGCATCTTCAAATTTTTTTGCTGGTCTGCCACGCTCCTCGTTCCTCACATCGAAATCACTATTTTGAAACTTTTCAAACCACCTTTAGCACTGCGCACGGCTCAGGGCATTGTCACCGTATGCTTGTACAGGCATTTGATGCGATACGGCAGCATTTTTCTTCAGATGGTAACAAAATGCTGCCTGTAAATCGTAGTCGGAAGGCATAAAATTAGACATTTTCAACACAGTAAAAAAAAAATACAATGCACGCTGAAACTCGTCCAAATGTAAACTAAACACGAGTATCAAAGTTAAAACTATAAAAAAATCACGTGTCACGGTTTCGTATTGTTTGCATATATGCGTGGCGACATCTGTTAGTAATCGTCTCATTTGATATGCATACACCTGGTATATATATAGGGGAAGAGAGAGTGTGTGTGATCTATAATAGTAGGAATTTAAAAAAAAGTGAATTCTTATTTAATTTTTAAAAGAACCACGTCATACGAGATCAGAGCAAATAAAGAAAAATATTCTCAATAGAACCTAATAAAAAGAGCCGAAAAAATATAATTTTTGTGAAAAGGTGCCAAAAATGCATTGGAAATATATATTTTTAGGGGGGGGGGAATAGCTTATTTTAAGGTATCCGACTACGTTCGGAGACCTATTTTTTTATTTTTCTAAAATTCACTAAAAATTTTACATTTTTAATTTTATTTTTTGCTCTATGATAAAAAATACAGTTATAAATAATATACATACATTAAAATTTACAAAAATTTAAAATTTTAAGGAAATTTTAATTAATTTTTTAAATTTTTTCAAAGGCTCTATTTTTAAAAATAATTTATATTTTACAAAAAAAATTGCTGCAGCACATTTTTCAAACACATTTCTAGAGGTTGTACTACAAGTTTTAAATTATTTTCTTTTAATGAAAAGTTATAGCTAATCGAAGCTACAACCTATGAATTTCATTCAAATTTTCGATACTTTTATAAGGAAATCCAACTATAAAATCACTAAAAATTGTTCAATTTCTTAGCTGCTAGTCAAACCTCTAGATAATACTATTAATAACATTTGTGTAAAATTTCATACAAGTATCTCTATTGGCTCTTTAGATATCACATTTGAAATATCAAGAAATTTACAAAAAAACAGTTTTGAGAAAAATGTATTTAAACTTTATAAATGTAATTTCAAAACAAAATATCACAAGTATATTACTAAAACTCTAATGATTTATATTTAACACCTCCACTCCTTGGTATTTTATTAAATTTTAACTTTCTTTGGGCCCTATATTTTTTTTCTGGCTGATTTTTAAAAAGGCAAAGAATGTTGTTTCGAGTCACTGTGCGAATCATGGCAAGAAAGCTGTCATCACGCAGTGTATAATAATTTGCATTTATGCCACAAGCTTTCAAACAAACAAATAAAAGCTTTGTTAAAAATAATGACAGCAATATGGGTACCCAAAGAAAATGTTTTCGGCTCAATAAAAGTTTCTTTTAGAACAATTTGCCAAAAAAACGCGTTAAATGATTTGTTTACATTTGCGTCACACCGTGGAGGCAATTTTATAATAACTGCTTATCAAACAACTTTGTATACACAGGTTTAACAATATTTAAAAGTTTCATGGAAAGGCTTACACCTTTATTTATATATATTTTTTCCGATGGCTATTCTTCATTGATACTCACACCAGCTCTCAGCTTCAGTTGGGCATGGTGCATACATGGGTATCTCTCCGATGGAGCCACCGAGAAAAAAGGCCGCACTTAGCAGAGCTTTGACGTGATTGGTGTTACTGCCATAATAGTTTTGAATTTTATTAATCATAACACTGGAAAGTTTTTCTTTCCCACCGAAGGTTTTTCTGGCTTTTTCTAAGTTTTCTTTGCTGAATACTCGCTCTTTCTTAGAAGTATATTAGGTACTCATTTTATGACACTGTTGACATCAAATAGATCTTTAACTAAAATGTATCCTTGGGAATCACCATCACACACCATAGAAATCAACATTGTTTTAAGATCTCGTGGTATAAAATCACACAAAGATTTTGCACGCACTAACAGATTCCATGATTGAAGAAAATACCAGATGAATGCAGGAACACGCATGTTCGACTAGACATTTAGAATTCTACAAAACTTAGACATAATTTCCTAATCTGGAAGTTTCCCAGTGGCGATGGATAGAGTTTCTATAGAAACTTTTAGGGAAGAATGTCCATGTATCTGTCGTCAACGGATATTCCACATTCTCCAATTGACGTGTTGGAACATTTTGTAATGCTTTTTACTACCAACACAGCAGCATTCATGACATCTTTAGCCGTTGATGTAGCAGCAGCCAAGATATTTCTTCCACAAAGTCTATATGCTCTTTTTGCCATACAGGGCATATTCAGCTTAGCACGTAACTTTTTCGCAGACAAATGTCATCTTCCAATAACTCACATTCCACAAATAAGTTGCAAATTAATTGAAGTTTGGCTTTTAAGCTTTTTAGTAGCTGAAAAATTGACAATAAAAGTACATTTGGAGCATTTTAAAGTCACATTAGAAGTCAGTCCAAACAAGTAATCTTCATGCAGGTACAGATTCTTCTCAAAACAATTGAAGAAACACAGATTGAGAAAAACATACTTCCCAAAATATTTAAATAAAATATTCCATAACCTCTTAATGTTCCATTAAAACATTCTTTGCACTGTGAAAAATTCTTCAGTGAATCCAGTTTTTGTTCATTACAAGTTTGAATATTTGCTACTTCCAATGTTTTTGTTACCAATCTACTGTTATCAGTCCACTGTTGCATTTTCAAGAAGTTACTTTTTTTGTTTTATGAACCATTATAACTTGAATTTTTAAAAGCAGAATATCTAGAAACCATCAACGATCAAAAATTGTACAATTAAATCGAAAAAAGTTAAGTTTTTAGAAGAAATTTAGGATCAAAATTCGTAAGGCCCAAATCAAAACAAAAACATGTGAGGTCAAAAGAAACAAATGTTGCCAATCGCAAGAGTCGAATTAAAAGATCGAAATTGTTGCCCATCAATTAAATAATTAAAAAAAATGTCAGAAATAGTTTTTAAAATTATAATTGGTTGAAACTGCAAAAATTATCGGTAAAAAGCATGTTAAACAGACAACTTCCGGTTTCGATTTCACCACTTCCGGTTTTGAATGACAACTGTAAAAATATTTTAAACACCTGTAACTTTTTTTCTAATTATCGCACAGACAAAACAAAGACAGATTTAGAAAGCTAATTGCTTGAACTTTAAAATGGTAAAATAAAAAGAAAATGTGATTTTTGACCGAAAATGGCATTTTCAACGTAGTCGGATACCTTAAGGCATTTGCTGATTATTTCGGTTCTGTTTATAAATATAGCACGAACTATGGCCGAGATGTTGTCATCTCCAACTACTCAATCGACCTGGTATTTACAAATACTTTTTTTAACAGTTCCGTTATCATTTGAAATTGAACTATCCCATCGAGACAACAATAACAACAAAAAACGAATTTTTACATTAAAATTTGTTTTGAAAGGGATATCTCCCAAAAATGCTATTTTTAAAAATGTGTTCTCATTGAATGATTTAATATCCTTCGATTCGCTATATTCAAATATAAATATTAATAATTAATTCATTTCCTAGACATGTTTAGACGACGAAATCGACACCTGAGTTTGCATTTCAATTTCTTTATCTATAACGCTAACATCAAGCAAATTCTGGTTTTGCACGATGGCTAAAGTACATGAGCCTTCACATCTATGTTATATTCTGCGGTGGCCTCGAAGTTGTACCCCTCCATCCAATATTCATTAAAACTAGCTTTTTCAATAAAAATATATTCTTACCTATGAATGTGATGTTCCCCTGTTTTCAGCTTACATATTGACGATCAAAAATGGCCTATATATTCAAAAAATTTCTTCAGATACTTAATAATTCGGGATACAAAAATAATACTTTTAGAAATGGTATTGAAAGCTCGTTTCCTGAAAATATTTCCTGTTTCTGAGTTATGAATCGGTTTTAAATCGCACTTCTTATGTAAATATTTTGGTTCACAAAAAATAAAACAATTTGGGAAAACTTTAATTATACGCTTTATTAAATTTTAAGACAACAAAAAAACTAGTTCCGCTAAATAAAATTTCAGGGTATGGATGAAAAATTAAATGGACAGTGTGCAATTTTTAAAAAAAAAAACCAATTGCATTTCTTTTTTTAAGATTAATATAATATTCGGTGAGGTATGTGCCAAAACATCGTAAAAAGATATTCATTTAAAATAATTTAGCATTAAATTTTAGGCACTTCAACTTTCACTTTTGCTTCATCCTGATTGGTTGAAATTCATAGAAAAGGATAGTTTAAAGGAAACTTTTTCTTTTACTGTGAGATTTCACTGCGACTGAACGTGCTATAAAACTGCTCTGTGCTAATTGACAAAAAGCGAACTTTTTTTTCTGTATTTGGTGATTTGAAATTCATTGTACTTAAAAGTTTATCTCTTGTTTCTTCCTTTCATATATTAATCTTATTGAATAGCCTCTATTTTGTGTTTATTTTTTTAACTTATCTGTAGCGTTAGGCTTAAGTTTTAACACTTTCTTTTGGCTACTTACTTTCTTCTCATTTGGCGAAACAATGCCAGATTTTAATGCTTTTTATGAGTCTTTCTTTTCAGATCTCCCCCAAAAAGAGGAGCCCATGGACTGGGAGGACGTCCCTTTCCTCCCTGAGGTAAGTGCACCTTCTGTTCTTTCCCGTCCCCCACGGAAGATGAGGTCTCTCATCTCCGTACAGGTAAGTGAGCAGCCCCCTTCTCTTTCAGCCAACCGCTTCCCGAACATGAGGGATCTTGTTCCTAAAGTAAGGACACCTCAGGCACCCAAAGTGTCTGTGATGTTTATTGTTTTTAATGTCGTTTCTCCCATTACTTCCTATTTTGCTTCTTTCTTTATTTAATTTTTTAAAATTCTATTTACGTTGTTATTTTACAGACTTAGAGATAGTTGCTTCTGCTAGGATGTACTTCAGGGGAGTCGAATTTTAATGCTAACTCTAACTTGTTATTGAAATTTAATTTAAAAATAAATTTTCTGTGAAAAATTTGCAGTTGGTAGGAAAAAAATTGATACTTTAACATTTTTTTCTTTTTAAATCAGACTGAAAAATGAATTCTGGTTTTAAATTTTTTTGTGGGAAACTTTAAAATGTTTATATATATATATCTTCTATATAAATAAATAAAATTGAAGTGTCTGTTTGTAATTTCAAATTAGCAGCTTTTTACTAAATGCATTTAAATGTATATACGGTACTTATATCAAAAAATCAATTTTTAAAATTTTTGTCTGTCTGTCTGTCTGTCTGTCTGTTTGTTCCGGCTAATATCGGGAACTTCTGGTCCGATTTTAAAAATTCTTTCACCAATGGAAAGCTACATTATCAGGGAGTAACATAAGATATATTTTATCTTCATATTTTTACGGGAACGGGAGCTATGCGGGTAAAACGTTGACGTTACTTACTCCCCGCCAAGTTGGCGCAAAATTATGCATTTGGTCAATAACGGAAATCTATATAAATAAATAAAATTGAAGTGTCTGTCTGTAATTTCAAATTAGCAGCTTTTTACTAAATGCATTTAAAGATATATACGGTACTTATATCAAAAATATATTTTTAAAAATTTTGTCTGTCTGTCTGTCGGTCGGTTGGTCTGTTTGTTCCGGCTAATCTCGGGAACTTCTGGTCCGATTTTAAAAATTCTTTCACCAAAGGAAAGCTACATTATCAGGGAGTAACATAAGATATAGTTTATCTTCATATTCCTACGGGAACGGGAGCTATGCAGGTAAAACGTTGACGTTACTTACTCCCCGCCAAGTTGGCGCAAAATTATGCATTTGGTCAATAACGGAAATTTTAATAAAATTTTCTCACATTTGTAACAAATAACTGAAACATAGTGTAATTTACCATCTTTGCAAAAAGCAAATTTTTAAACGGTTTTTTATTAAACGTCTAACGTGAATTACGTTATGTTTGTTAAATGTCAAACTCAAACTTTGAGAAATATCGCCAAGTTGGCTAAGCAGTTCTCTATTGCGACAATCCCAGATATTTCAATGCAAATTTTCTCCCACTTTTTAAAGAGGGAAACGAAATAAAGTTTTAGCGAATTGCGCGAGCGTGATATTGAAAATTCTATGGTAATATTAATTGACAGTTTCATAAAAAGTTTTGAGTACTTTAGTAGTTTTGATTAGTTTTATTAGTTTTGAAAGTATTTATTACTTTGAATTTTTGGAATAAGTACAAAGACTACATGGCAGAAGATATTTTACCAAAGAAGATTTTTTACACCAAATATGCCTTTCAATGAACACATCTACAACGAAACGCAATAAAGGTTTTCAGAATGGTTGGGAAGAAGCTACATGATTTTGGAATGATTAGTCCTAGACGTGTCGACGGAAATGGCTTCGACGATGAAATTGCTTGAGAATTAAACTACGATTTTATAGCATTGCAACATCAAGTAACAAAATTTATCCCTCAATTAACTCCACAACAAAGTCATGTTTTCCAACAAGTGTTACGTAAAATAGAATCCGGAAGTGGTGCACTCTTTTTTTCTCGACGCCCCTGGAGGAACCGGAAAAAGGTTTTAGCTAAACTTATTATTAATGACTATCAGAAAAACCCAGAAGACAGCAGTTGCTATGACTTCTTCGGGTTAAGCCGCGATTTTTCTGACAGACGGTCGTACTGCACATTCCGTTTTAAAATTATCGCTTAATCTTGCATTTGAAGATTCACTCATCTGAAATTTCAGAAAAAATAGCTCTCAAGGCAGGATGTTTCCATAATGTAAGCTTTTAATATGGGATGAAAGTACGATGTCTCACAAGAAAACTATAGAAGCGTTTAATCGGACTCTTCGGGATTTACGAGATAGTACAGATATTATAGGAGGAATGGTAGCTTTATTATATATTGGCTGATGAATTCAGGCTTGTAGGCAAAAGTTGAACAATTCAGTCTGAGAACGAATATGACAGTGCATCGTCATAATGACGTAGATGCGGAACATTATGCCAAGACGCAGTAGAAAATCGGTTATGGATGCTTGGACGCAAATACTGGAGGTTATATTTTACTTGCAGAGAAATTTGTAATGTAGAAGAAAATGATGTAAATCTTATAGCTCAAATTTGCCCGGGCTTGCAACAAAATTTAAATTGGAATCAGTGGTTGCGAGCAAGATCAATATTGGTGCCTAACAATGACATTGTCCATAATATCAACATTGAAAATTTAAACGACGTGCGGGGGAGAAGGGGGGGATGAAGAAATTTTTATCAATTAATACAATCATGGATAAAGAAAAAAGTACTTGATATCCCACGGGGTTCTTAAATTCACTTGAATTTTTGGGTGTACCCGCACATAAACTTCAATTAAAAACTAAATGTACCAGTTATACTTAAGCAAAATCTCGACTATGTAAAGGAACGAGGCTTTGGATCACAAAACTGATACAGAATATACTTGGTGCCAATATTTTAACATATGTCATGAAAAGGGATAGTGTTATCATACCTCGAATTCCAAGTATCCCCACTGACCGTTTCAATTCAAACGAGTTCAATTTCCAGTTTTAATGTTGCTTTTAACAAAGCTAACATTTCAGGTAGCAGGGGTGTATTTAAAAAAGCAATGTTTTTCCCATGGCCAACTATATGTAGCTGATCGGTGTATTCAATGCCCAAATCTTCACATATTTGCAACTGACGGAAGAACATGTAATTTGGTATACAGTAGCATCTTAGAATAATATTCTGTTTTGAGTTCTTTTAAAGACCAATTATATATTAAACGTAGATGCTTTCGATTTTTAAAAATATTAATTGTTTAAGTTATTGAATATTTGTTGTTAATTATTATAGTAAATTACGTTTTCAGTTTTTTAAAACTAAGCTCAATTTTAGAATTTTTAAATTTTATTGGTTCCAGTCAAGCAATAAAAAATCTACCATATTATGTTATTTACTTTCTAATGATAATAATTACGACTTTGACAGTTATTTAAAGACATCGACGCGAGCGGAGCCGCTGGTAAAAGCTAGTATATATATATATTTAAAAATATTTTAGTGATATGTGCTTCGACTTACTTATGATATACAATTTGACAAATATTTTAAAAGGAACTTTTTCTGTTAGTATTTTTTAGTATAACTTAGTTGTAGAGGAATATGTTTGACAGATATTTCGGTACATACGTATTGTCGCAACTATCGCCAACTCTATTGTTAACTCGCCAAGTTGCCAATCCCGATTTCCTATGTCATACGTGATGAATTGGCATCAATGTGCTTTGTTTCAAATAATTTCGCCAATAGGTTGCTACAATATATAAGTACCGATATTTTTAGCAGTATATTTTTAAAGCACCTTTTTGTAATAATTTTTGATAATTATGTTTAAATGTTATTAACTTTTTCATGGATCCTTATTTTACATGTTTATTAAGGCATGTCATTTTAAAAAACTGGACTATAAAAAAATGTTTTTGGTACTTTTCCGTTTCGCCGAAGAAAATCTCGCCAAACACGCTTTATGGACGACAACACACAATATACACATAAAAAAAGTTAGTAAATGTTAGTTATCATTTGTATTTTATCTATTTTGGATGTATTATGAAGATATAAGAAAAGACCGCAATTTATTTTTAAAAGGGGGATGGTTAAAGATTATACTAGCTGGAATATTCAGTTTGGAGTCAGTAGTATCGTTTTTGGTGACTTTTTCGCCTGTGCCGGCAAAACGGAAAAGTATTAAGTTCTTAAATTTAATAATTGTAAAACTAATTTTTTTCAGAGGATCCACCACCTTGCTAGTCCGTGTTAGATATTACCAATGCTTTCCCCCCAACACCACATAAAGCTTCTTTATTCACAGATTACATTTTAATCGGAAGGGGGTGTTTCCATACATTCCCGGGACTGCCGTGAGCGATTGTTGAAGAGGGCAGCTTCGAGGGACCAAAGTAGCCGACCTCCAAGTGGTGTTCCTCGGGCAACGTTGTTCTTTGAACGATACTTACGTACTATCGCAACAATACCAACTTTCAAATTAACTCACCAATTTGGCAACCCCGATTTCGCATGTGTCGTAGGCTCAGAGTTGGGAGCCAAGTGATTCGTTTCATGCAATATCGCTAATACGATTGCGATAATACGTTAGTACCCTTCGAACTGATAACAGCGGCTGACGGGCTACTAAATATATGCAATGTGGCGTCGTGGAACTCGGTAGCGTATTGGGACGCCAGGTTAATCATTAAAATACTTTTATTTGTGATCAAAAATTGGCTTATTTCACTTTTTAACATTTAGAAGATCACTGGGAAGAGAAAAAGTCAGTTTCAGGTGCTAGTTCTATTTAGTCAGTCAGTTGCATTGGTGTCCACTCCTCGCATCTTCTCCGGGCATCAGGTCTTCAGGATACGGTCGCGCTTCCTTCCTAATCCACCGGATACTGTCTCAGGAGTCGATCTCGGGAGTCAATCACGCGCTTCTTTATTCATCCGTCGGATACTGTCTCAGGAGTCAATCTCGCGCTTCTTTATTCGTCCATCGGATACTGTCTCAGGAGTCGATCTCGGCGTTCATATCGGTAGTCCATCGGATTCTGTCTCAGGAATCCATCACGGGAGTAGATCCTCTTTTTCGCTGGGGTCGACCCTTTTAAACTCCAGGAGCGGGTCCTATCAACGTCCCTCATCAACCCCCATTGGCAGGCCTCAAGGTTTTGCACCCTGCACCTCGGTCTCACTAGCCCGCCATTGGTGCAGGGATAACAAAGGCTCGGGTCCCTCTCAAAAGTTTCCGGTGACAAGGGCTTGGCTGAAATCTGGTTCTCGAACCATCTCGCCGCCTTTCTCTGCCGTCTGCCGAAGCGCCAGCCTTTCAAGACGGACAATCAGTGCCTATGGACGAAAAATAATGCAGTGATGCCCAGCCCATAGGGTTTACCAGTTACACCGGCGCCGACAGTCCAGCTGTCCGACAAAGCACAATGACGCCAAAGCCACGTGCTCTCCAGTTGTGGCATGAACCATGAATAGGGGCGATTTCTCCTTTGTGACTACGTCACAGCAAGGATAAGCTACTGTAACTTTTAGGAACAGTGATGATAATGTCTTTCAGGGGTGACTATTTGAATCGGTTAGGGAAAAATTTCGCCAAGTCTTCAACCATGCGTTTTCTTTTGTCTCCCGGGGTATTTTAGGTATGAAACAGAAATCAAAAGTCGCCGAAGCAAGAAAATTATAAACTGAAAAAGTATTGCATCGGTGCATCGTCTTGGAAGGAGGAAAGCTTTAATAAATTTAATGTTTTTGAATTTACTCATCGATTGAAGGATGGATATATTGGAGATTTTTTAAGAAATCCTACCTTCATCCTGTGGCGTTCACTCTCCCAAATTGGCGTACACTGCAGATTTTACTCGACCATGACTTGTTTTAAGTACAATACAGATGTGTATGAAGAATTTGTAAAGGTACAGGATCGAATATACTATGCAATCGAAGCTGATGGCACATAAAGAGTTTTTCTTGTTAAAACACCAGAGTCATTTTTTCATTTCAACACATTTCCCCCCCTCTTATTTCTCTTATCGGTAACAAACTATGTTTGAATAATATTTATAAAATATAGCAAAAAATTTTTTAATTACAACTGCCATCTCAAAACTACAAAAAGGTTGATTTTCAACAGATTTAAAAGAGAGATTAAATAAACTCGTCTTTGTGTACTTTCAGGAGGAATTGTGTATTACAGACATGGTTCATTATTTCTTTAATGCGAAACAGACTTTACCTTCAACGAAGTAGATTATGCACAAAGATGCAATCTAAAAATGTGGCATTCGAATCAATTTTTTAAATTAATATTACAAACTTAAACAAGAGTTAGACGATTGGAATGAAGTTGGACATGCGTAATCTTAAGTTAGACTATGTAAGCGAATAACTTTCGAAATAAAATAATCTAACCACCTACACACCAATGGTACACAGGAACATCACCTGGTTCTATGCAGGAAATCAAATGTGACCATGGCTCAAAGATTGCTATCGCTAGAATAACAAGAGACCCCTAAAATGTATTTCCTTTGACCGTGGCAGAAAATTCCACCCTATTTCTAAAAACTGCTGTGACCCTTCAGCTTCCCAGGATCACATTCTGGGTTGCATCTGACTTTTTAAGGGGTTCTTAACATTCGATTTCCTTATTATTATAGGTTTTTAGGCTGTGAACTACCTTCTGGAGCTAATTTGACATATGTCACATCTTTCAGGAATAATCAGCAACAAAGTAAAATATAATAGGAACCTAAAAAGTGTTGGTTTCTTTTAAAGTTTTACAGGAATATATGTTATAGCAGTGTTTCTCAAAATGTGGGGCACGCCCCCTTTAGGAGGGCAGGATAACTCAATGATGGGGGCACGAGAAAATTGAAATGTCGAAGACAAAAGATTATTCAAAGAAATTGTTAATTTACTGACAGTAACCAACAAAATACATTCTGACACAGCACAGAATAAAGTGCAGACATATTTACCCTGATATAATACACTTATAAAAATGTGTCAGTAATGCACAATGTATTTTATAATTAATTTAACAATACTAAGTTAAGAACAAATATAATAAATACCACTGGCCCCATGAGCTTGGCACATACAAAATTATATACAAAAATTAATATTTAACATCATAATTTGTACGGTTTATAATTAATTCCCTTAATTGCCGATTAAAAGTTATGCGATTCGCTCCCCAATGCCACCGTTTTCCACGTAAGGGTGCGTAAGAGAATATTGGGGGTGGGTAAGAAAACGAATTCATAAGCAAATCCTCTAAAATAAGTAAATCCTATGCAAACACTGTAAAGTTCCTCTAATTGCATTTCTAAGTCTTCGCGATAAATATGATTGAATTTTGGGTCGCAAATATTGAAAGTTTGAGAAGCACTGTGTTATTGGGCTTTCTGTGCGTGATAAATTGAGCTTTAAAAATTGTCGCTATCACAGTTTATTAGAAGAAAGTAGAAGATTCTTTGCTCTCGATTTTTTTAGAACAATAAATCAGACATAAAAGAACTGAAAACACATGTTATTGGAATTTTAAGAATTCGATCCTTTCAAATAAAGATAAAAAATTATGGATAAATGAAAATAAACATTTTATCTGTATGATATCAGATAAAACTCATTTTATCAATCCATATAGTAAGGAATCTTTGAATTTCTCTGAAATGCCCGGTACTTACGCGCATATTATCGCAACCTATTGGCGACATTCTATGAAACGAAGCACTTGGTTGCCCTTTTACCGCTTACGGCACATAGGAATTCCGGGTTGCCAACTTCGCGAGTTATTAATAGAGTTGGCGATTGTTGCGATAAATTGTAAGAACCAAATACTCTCCATATTTGTTTTTCTAGACATTGAAGTCAAATCCACGCTTTTGGGGGGGGGGGGGTAAATGCGCTCGCGTGCTGTCTCCCGTGAAATCTAATTTTAGTAGTCCGTACTTTTTTGTAGTTAGATTGAATTATGATACGTAAGTTGGTTTTTTACTCTTTTGACCTAAATTTAACTTACCTAAATAAACTATTTAGTAAATGTGACGATTTTTACCTCTCTCGTGAAATTTTCAAAGATTTTGCTAAAAAAAGTAAAAGTTATAGTAAAATAATAAAATTGAAATATACATTTTAGTTCATTGTATTTTATAAAAAAAAAGTACTTACCGCATTCCATTCTGGCCACTTGCATGAATGACTTATACCAGGGATGTCAAACCTTTTTGAGACGTGGGTCGAATTTTGTTCATATTTTTTTAGTACTAGATCGTGGGTCATTAATGCCCATTTGCACCAGAGTTAAGTTTAAAAATTTTCAACTGAATATTTTTAAAACTAAACATCTTTAAAATTTAATTGGCTTAACGAGTAAAAATAAGTGTGGTTTGACGATTTAAAATTCTTTAGTAGGGTTAAAAAATTTTAAGTGTTTGGTCCAAAAGGCAATGAGTGTTTGAGTGAACAAGAAATAACGAAAATTACATACAATGTATAAATTAGGAAGTATTATTTATTAGTATTCTAGCTTTTACCCGCAGCTTCGCTCACGTTGGTGTATTTAAATAACTTTGTCAAAGTTATATATAATCATTGTCATTAGAAAAAATAAAATAATATGATATTTTTTAATGCTTGACTGGGAGCATTAAAATTTAAAAACTCTAAAACTGAGCTTAGTTTATAAAACTGATAACATACTTTATTATAATAATTAACAACAAAAATTCACTAACTTAAACTTTTAATATTTAAAAAAGTTTAAAGTATCTATGCTTAATAAATAATTCCTCTGTAAAATAGCATAAAACAAAATATTATTCGAGGAGGCTACTTTATACTACATATTATATATTCTTCTTAAACAAATTTGTGAACATTTCGGGCATTGGACGCTCTCGAACAGGCTACATATACACTACTGGCCACCGTAAATGCCCTGAAGGAAGCAAGCAAATAACATGAAATTTACAACATGCATTAGCGAAGGTAACATATGCAAATGATTAGAATTTCAGCGCAGTCACACATCACGCACGCCTGTGGCGCCACCTCAAAGCGCTATTTAAGGCTTGGAGATTTCGACGATTTCAAGTTCGGCAATTGTGTTTTTCTTGTGGTTTTTTCAAAAGACGATCAGTTATGTCTCGTTGAAAACAGCGATCAGCTTTTGATCAAGTATCCGAGTTCGACAGAGGAAGGATAGTGGCCTACAGAGATTGTGGATTATCTTTCAGGGAAATCGGTAGTCGTGTTGGACGAAACCAAACAACTGTAATCCGGATAGGTGACCGTTGGATGCAGGAGGGTACGACGGACCAACGTGGTCGATCGCATCCAACTCAGTGCATCCACTTCACTTGAGGAGAGGTAAATTGTGCGCATGGCAGTGACGGATCGCTCAGTCACATCACGAACCATAGCACAGCACATTGAGTCTGTAACGAATCATTCAGTGTCTGCGCGCACCATTCGACGCCGTTTGCAGCAGAGTGGTCTGTCCACAAGACGTCCATTGCTTGGTCTACCCTTGAAGCAGAACCACAGACGTCTCCGCCACCAATGGTGCGATGAAAGAAGGATGTGGGCGGCAGAATGGAATGAAGTTGTCTTTACTGACGAGTCACGCATCTGTCTGCAACACCACGATGGTCGGATTCGAATCTGGAGACACCGGGGAGAGAGGATGCTGAACGTTATGCACCGCCACACTGGTCCTGCACAGGATATTATGGTATGGGGTGGTATTGGATATCACTCTCGAACTCCTGTAGTACGCATTACCGGTACTTTAAACAGCCAGCGCTACATCTCCGAGATGTTGGAGCCAGTTGTCTTTCCTTACCTTCAGGGCTTGGCCACAGCCATATTTCAACAGGATAATGCGAGAACACGTGGCACGCATTGTCCAAAGGTTCTTCGTCAATCACCAGATTGAATTGCTTGCCTGGTTGGCTCGCTCTCTGGATCTTTCGCCGATAGAAAACATGTGGTCCATGGTTGCTCAACGATTGACCCAGTTTACACCCCCAGCTGCCACACCAGATCAACTTTGGCAACGTGCGGAAGCTGCTTGGTCTGCTGTACCGCAAGAACACATCCAAAGTCTCTTGGAATCCATGACGAGGCGTGTGGCAGCGGTGATCTCCAACAATGGTGGCTACTCTGGCTACTGATGCTGGCAGGAACCACACTTCACAGAAGTCTATAAATTTAATCATTTGATACTTGGTCAACATGTTATCTATAAAATAAATTTTGTTGTGCTATTTCTTGTCTTTCTTGGTGTTGCATTTACGGTGGCCAACAGTGTAGTTGGCCATGGGAAAAGCATGACTTTTCCAAATGCACTTCTGCTACCCGCAAAATTTGCCCTTGTGCTTTGTTAATAGTAACATCAAAACTGGATTTGATTGGAAATCAAACTCGTTTGAATTGAAACAGTAGGTCAGTGAGGATAATTGGAATTCGAGGTATGATAACACTTTCCCGACAACATTTAAAGTAGTTGCGCCAAGTATATTCTGTTTCAATTTTGTGATCCGAAGCCTCGTTCTATTACATAGTCGAGGAGGATAGAGATTTTGCCTAAGCATAACTGGTACATTTAGTTTTAATTAAAGTTTATGTAAGAGTACACCCGAAAGTTCCAGCGAATTTAAGAACTCCGTGGGATATGAAGTACTTTTTTCTGAATCCATGATTCTATCCATTATTTAATATTTCTTCATTCCTCCCCACACATCTTTTAAAATTTCAGTGATTATTTTATTGTCACGTCACTGTATTTTATTTATTTATTTATCCAACCCCCGTGCTTGGCTCCTTGACCATTTGATGCCAAGCCTCCGAGTACCGACTGACAATGTCGTCAGTCGGGTATTCATCGAGTCCAGTGCATTGGAGTAGGTGGTCGCCATCTATTCTGGCATGGCTGCAGAGTGGGTAGGCCTCGTCAGCAGCCAGGTCAAGCCAGTGGAAGTGTGCTCCCCAAAAGTCATGTCCGGTGGTTAGGCGAAAGCGGGCAACAGCCTCGGCTTTCTCCAGGTGCTTCGGGATTGGACTCACAGTGGCCAGAGTTTCCCAAGGCTTTTCACGATTCTTGATTTTTTGGGATTTTTTTGTCAATGAATGTGGAAGTAATGCACTTTGCTCTTCTGAGAGTCAAGGGGACTTCCGGTTGAGACGACTCGGCTCCCTGCTTGGCTTTTTGGTCGACCCTCTCATTGCCGGGGATTCCAACATGACTTGAGGCTTACTATAAGGCCACAGTCCAACCATATGAGATTAGCTCCGAAATTTTAGTTTGACACTAAATTTTGTAAGCTACAGTGGACAGTAAAAAAAATTTTTTTTAATTTGTTACACACATGCTCCAAATTTTGACTGCCAGTATTTAAATTATAACTAAAACCATATAAAAAATTTGGTGAGAAAAAAATGAATAATTTTTAAGAAATTTAAAATTTTTAAAAAAATTTAACGATAATTTAAAAATTTCAAAACGTTCCATGCGTTTTGATTTTTTCTTTAAATTTCATATTTTTAACTGATTTAACTTCTTTAAGCAATTCTTTAGAAATTTATGCATGTAAAGTAATGTTTTATATGATAATTTACAAAGTATGGGTAAACGCAAATTTTTATATGAAATTTTCAAGAATTTTAATGACTTTTATACATAAAAAACTTTAATTTCTTCTTTCACCCTATCACTATTACTACAATGCATCCAAGAAGTTATAATTACATATTAGAAGAATACTTTTGGAAAGTTTTGTTATAATCGGACAAAAATTGCAACGCATGGAACATTTTGAATTTTGGTTTCAAGGCAAATTTTTGATTTTGAGAAAAACAGCTTTTTTTATTTTAAAGGAAATTAACTTAGCTTTTTATAAAAAAAAATGAAGATATATAAATATAAATTTGAAATATAAAAACACTAATATCATAACAAATGTAAGATAAGTGCACAACATATACATATAAGTGCAATATTTATTGTAACAGTCACATCGACATGTGGTACATAGTGATAAAAATTGAAAAGTAAGCTGGAACTTTCTAATAATAACAGAAGTAAATTAGCAGAATGTATTCCATTATTATTTTATCTCAACTGGATAATATATTATATATTTCATAAATCACAATAAGTAAAAATAAAGTATTTCAATAGGATTAAATTACAAAAATTCAAAACAGTTTCGAGGCAAATTTTTGATTTTGAGAGAAACAACTATTTTGATTTTATAAGAAAATAACTGATTTTTTTAAAAAAAATTAAAGATATATAAGTATAAATTTGAAAAACACTAATATCATATAAACATAAGATAGGTGCAGAATATATATATAAAAGATTCTGCAATATTTATTGTAACAGTCACATTAGTACGCGTGGTATATATAGTGATAAAAATTGAAAAATAAGCTAGAACTTTCTAATAATATCTAAAGTAAATTAGTAGAATGTATTTCATCAACCAGATAATAAATTATATATTTCGTTAATCACAAAGAGTAAAAATAAAGTATTTCAATACAATTAAATTATAAAAATGCAAAACAGTGATAAATTCAATTACACATAAAAAGAAAACTGTCGCTAAGTCTGAAAAAAAATTAAAAAGCACTGGCATTATAGGCTACATCTTTATTAGTAGTATTTCTTTTCCTTTTCTCTCTTTTCACAGAAATGTTTTGAGAAATGCGTCGTTTATCCTGTCTTTCAGCAGTAGTCAAAGAAAAACTATCATTAAGGTTTGAGTCCTCTTTTGATTCAAGTGATTTCATGTAGCCCAAATTGTGCTTTTCGACGGCATCCGTAACTGCTATTTCTAGCCTCCTTTTGGACACGAATACCTCTTTTGGGCATTTTCGCCAAATGCAGCTATGCAGACTTTCATTACAATTCTGCGTCTTGCCTCCTACGCAACTTTCAAGAATGGTGTCTGAAGCTAAACGTTGGTAAACAGGCATAATTTTTTTCAACTACTTGTTGTGACAAGCAAGTTCTCATGGAACTATGTGACCCTGGGGTTTCACCTTTGGCTATTGCTCTTTTATAAAAACACCATGATGATTCCCCTTCAGGACACTTACCATGCGTAGGCTTTTTCGTCAGTTGACGAGCAATGCATCAGGCTGGCATATATAGCAGTTTTCATTTTTTGGGTATTAGGAACATTATCTTTTATAGCTTTTCTGTAGAAATTTTGCAACTTTGTTATGTTTTTATCCATAAGGCTTCCCTGCTTACGCCCACCGAGAGTCACCTTTCTTCACCTCCACTCTTTTACTTTGTTGCGTAACGATGTGCCTAGCCTCTTCGCAACATGATTCAAGCACTCTTCCTTTTCGATTTTTACCCCAGAACCATATACTTCATTTTCTGACAAAAATTGAAAGTTTTCGAGTCGCCATCACTCAGCATGGAAACGAATCTCATTTGGCAATCACTTATTGCCGTCTTCACATAATAAGTGCAGCAATGCATCTCCATGGCTCCAGACGTTCCATCGAAATTTTTGCCACACTCATCCATATGTCCTTTTTGCCAAATGTGAAATTCCGCACTATCGGCTCCCATATCTCGACCAGTAATTATGCAATTATGACAGTATTTCGACAATACTTCAAAGTCAAGAACAAGTCCACTAAGGACATCGATGATTATTCCTAATCCTAGGTTAGATGTATGTCCTCGCTTTTGCCATGTACCGTCATATGACACACTCACGTCAATGATTTCCTGATATTTTAGAGAAGAATCAACTTTTATGTGAGCTTCTCTAGCTGCTTGACGTGACATTCCGAGCATTTTTTCTTCACTTCTTTGTTTTTAACCGATAAGTTGTGCATGCATTTGGCAAATGTTTTTCTGTCCATTGTTGGCATGTTGAGCACAGATGAAAAAGTTTCCAAAGCAGCATGCCCTCTGCCTATGGATAGGAAGGCACTCACCAGCTTGCTGTTAATATCATGTGAATTTTTAGACTCCTCTTGGAAACTTGAATACACACTTCCATAGCTTTCATGACATAATTCACATAAAAGTTCCATTTTTGTAGAATATCCCATGGATTGGTGTTGTTTTATAACAAGGGCACAGTTTGTACAATATTTGCAAGGAACTTTTTGCAATAGTTCAGAAAACACAGCCTTGTGGGTGAAAATATAGCTTGCCTCAGGTTGGGAAGATGTACTTGGGTCAGATAATGGATCTATCTGCAACATAATACTGTTTTTTTCATCAACAGTTTCAGGAGATTTTTGCCATCGCTTCTTGCTATTTTCAGACAACATCTTCCTCCTTTTGGTAGGACGTTAGGTTTTCTATATCTCGATGATATAAGATCCATACCAATAATTTTAAACAGCAAATGAGATTTAAAAAGAGCTTTAGTTCTGAAAAGAACTTTTTGTTTTGGTAAAATCGATATGAAGTTTGAGTAAAGTTGAAAAATGTAAACGCAATATGAAGTTTGAGTAAAGTTGAACGAAATGTAAACGCAAG